>VUQG01032136.1:7114-17809 GCA_015106755.1 Etia nguti | reverse complement strand
AAAAAAGAAAAGAAAAAAAAAAAAAAAAAAAACTCTGTCAACTGGAGAAAAAATTTCTACCAGGACTGGGGAGGATGATCAGTCGACAGAACATAGTGGGTGAGAGAGAAGAAAAAGTTAATGATATGCATTATTGGCAAAAAAAATGGATTAAGAGTTAAAAGTATCTACTTTACACACCAATTAAATGCTCAATCTGGTTTCTCAGGGCAGGAGTCTGATAGCTGAAGCCTCTGATTACCATTCTACTTTTGGAAACTCCAGAAACCACAAGTAAGCCAGGAGTCTGAAAGCAAAGTGCTTCTTACATTTCAAGATTACTGCCATTCTACTCCTCAATGGGCCTTATCGTCATTGTTGTGGAGCTGTTCATAGCTCGCAGGTACTTCTTCAAATCTGAAGTAGCTCTCTTTGCAGCTGAAAGACAATGATAATTACTATGATTATGATGTTGTTCTTGTCCTTTTCAGCCACAAATTCAACATAATGTGAATGCTTCCACCATGTAAAGGCTGCCCTCTCTCGATTCTCTCTATGTGATCGGTACTTCTTAAAAACATTTTTATTTCTTCCTGTTCTGCTTTGCTCCTTTCAATTTCATGTTTTTCTATTGATCTTTTATTTTGTCTACTTTTTTCTTTTTATTTTACTGATTATTCAGTTTGTCACCAAGTCAAATTAAAATTCTTTTTATCTTGTTACATTCAACACCCTTTTACATCGCTTTTTTCTCTTCATCTTTCATCTGCATTTCTCTTTCTCTACTCTCCTTTCCTCTTCTCTCCTTTCCTCTCCTCTCCTCTCTAAAACCAATTTCCCAATAGGTCACATGGAGTCTCTTTTGTGTGTGTGCATGTGTTTATGCAAGTAAAGCAGCAGCTGTATTAAACACTTAGCCCTTTTCCACTCCTGAGCTGAGACAATTTATCCATCGCTCAGGGCGAGAGGAGTGAAATGGCTAAATCACATTGTGCCATTAATTTAATTAGCTTGTAATTGACATTTTAAATGCTTCACATTTAAATTAGCTGGCCTGGCATTGCATAGAAGTCAAAGCAACTGAGGAATTGATTAAATCTCTGCAAAGCAGCGGAGAAGAAAATCCCAGCTCTGGCAGGAAAAGAGATGACATACTATAAGAGAGAATCTTACTGGAGTATGGGCTATAAGTAAGAAAAAAGACATCAAGGGAAAATATACACTTAGAAAATGAGCTTATGAGGAATAATGTGCAGAAGAACTGTGAATGTAAGATGTATTGGAAGGTAGGATTAAAAAAGAGAAGTCAGCGTGTCAGATGGAGAAAAGCCCTTACCTACCAGAAATGACACTGACCACGAGTCTGTCCACAACTCATTCATCACAGTGACATCTGCTATATGCTACCCTTTTAACTGTTGTTGGTGTGTAAACGGGCACATCAAAAACCAACTGGTTCTTAAGAAAGAAATTCACCTAAAAACAAGTTTTAAGTTGTTTCTAAGATGAAACATTGACTAAGAGAGTAATTTCCAGCATGTGTTAAATAATAATATATTGCATCCACTGGGTTAACTGGAATTCTTTAGGTAATAAAAGTCCTCTTTTCTAACAGTAATGATAATGTTGCTGGAGAAGCAATTTATCAAGCTTACAACACATCAAAATACCTATCATCTTGTGTTATTCAGCACATTCCATACTAGGCGACTGTCGAACAGTGAATATGTTGCTATTCCCAGTAAATATTGTGTCTGAAGCTTTTTTTGTGTGCACTTGAATTTAAAATGACAAAATGAATTTTATCAATTATGAAAGTGTCACATTAATTGTTCATTGTCTGTGCACATGATCAATTAACTGCAGCTGATCCCTGTAGATGGCAAATACAGGCATACTTTTTTAGCCTGTATAATTGTAAATTGCTGCTGTTGTTACATTTCTTGTGTGAGCTGACTGTCTGAAGTTGCTGATATGACAATATTGGTGATGTAACTCTGTTATAGAATAATATATGGCTTAGCAAGTGCTGTGCAACAAAGCTGAGCTATATTGAACTGTATCCATGACAGCTGCAAGTAATCTGAATAGAACAATTCAACACTTAAATCACTGTAACCAACACTATTCATTGCATTTTACACATCTACATGATGCAATTCATTGGCAAGTATAATCTTTTAGTTGGCAGTGTAAAAACAAAGCTTCCTTAGCATGCTAAAATATTAGGCTAAGTTTAACTTTGAGCTTATTTTTTGATATGTGTTTGCAACATGTTATGACACTGGCTCCTGTGCTTTGTTAGCATTAGCAGTATTCACATGGTAATTATGTGTAATAGTGAACAATGCACTTTGTAAAAGCTGTTAATTTTTCTAATTCCACCAAGATACATATGAATCAGATCTATATTTGACAAGTCAGCACTTCACAATTTATCTGTAAGGCTAATTCATTACCAGCATTTGTTTGCCTTTTGTGTAGAGAAACAGGTGTATGTGTTGAAAGTATCAAATTTAATGTTCAGTAATAGTTAACATTTACCATAGCATTTTGCTACTGCCCATTAGTGGCATTAGTACCTTTTTCTAAGTTTAAACGAGTACATTAAAAATAAATACATAAATAACTGACACTTGTCTAATGCTCAGTAGTGAGTACTGTGACTAAATAAGCTTTGGTGGAATAAGATGATAAGCTCCTCTCTGTCTGTACCTACTCAGAATATATTCAGTAAACCAGAAAAATGATTAGCACAGCTCTGATCAGATTCTAATCAATATGTGTGTGTGTGTGTGTGTGTGTGTGTGAGTGTGTGTGAGAGAGAGCGAGAGAGAGAGAGAGAGAGGAAAATATGCAAAAGTGTTGCATTAACAACATTCTCACCACTGTTTGTAATATATGTGGGTGAGAACAACAGTTTCTAAAGTATGTGAATGATAGACAGGATTTCAGTTAGGACACAATGAGAGTCATGAACTAATATGACTGGACATCAACCAACAATAACTAGAAGATGGAGAGAGCAGTCTATGTGACTGTGTGTCTGCAGTGCATATTTAAGTATGTGTAGAAGAGTGCAGAAAGCCAGAATGACTGGCAATGTCAGCACTTTTCATCTATTTTTTAAAGGAGCTCTTCACATCCCAGCACACACTCACACATACACACTCACACTTACAGGCAGGTATCTGGCTGGTGCCTGATCTCTCTTCCATGGTCTTTTAATATTCTTTCAGCTGCAGTTTTTCAAAGGGGTCCATCACAAAGACAATCTGTTTGATCTGCACACTGTCATCTGCAGACAGTAGAGGGACAGAGATCTAGACCAATCAGCCACAAGACTAAAACCAACTGGTCCTGAGCCATCGTGACTTGGTGTTTGGCACAGGCTGTGTTGGCGTCATTGCTACAGAAAAGTACTGTATTACACATTACTCATTAATTTTCTTAAACGTAATGCAGAATGTTACTTATTCATTGGTGAAAGCAATTTGTTACACTGCTCGTTACATTACTTTTTCATTACTCCGCAAAATTACCTGAAACTCTCATAATTACCAGTTAATATAGACTTATAGGCTACAGCGACAGACAACACAAATCTTTATCCTAAGTAGGACAGACATAGAATTTTTCTTTTAGTGTTTATGCATGAACACAAAGCTAACAGCGAAATGCAAAGATGAAAACCTGCCCAAAAAGATTTCAAAGTAATCACCACAGTCATTCTGTAGAAACATGAACAGGTAGAATTTACCTACAGGTAGATTTGTAGGTTGGTTCAACACTCTTCCTGTTCCTCAAGCTGTTTTTCATATATGTGAAGGTATTTAAAATTATTTCCGAACTACAATAAACATTACACACACACACACACACACACACACACATAATGGAGGGAGAGGCAATGCATATTTTAGCTTCCTAAACTTTTGTTTTTACTCTAGAATTCATTTTATTTCTTTCTTCACATTTCTCCCTCTTGCTGTATTCATTTCCCCTTTGCCTCAGTGAAGATCTGAAAGGCCACTGACCCTCATCATCAAATGCATTACAATCGTGGACGTGTGTGTGTGTGTGTGTGTGTATTGCTAACCATGTCTTGCCCCTGAATCCATAGGCATAGGAGGGCTCCCTTCGGGTTTCCCATCCTCCATTCCTGTAGACCTAAAGTTTTCAAGCTCACCTGTTTGTCATCTGCTGATCAACCCACCACTAATTATGCTGAGAGAGATCCTTCAGTCTGCCTGAGCATTGAACTAACTGCATTAGTGAAACCAGCCTCATTTTGCAAGTTTGCCTCCGTTCTCCTTGCCAGCTCCTTACCTGTTCTTTCCTCTGTGCAAAAGTCTGAATTTTTTCTGGTGTGAAAGATTCTGTTTTGGACACTTGAGTGATTGGAGCTTGGATCACTTGGATCTCTTGGATTCACTAATGAACTTTCCCAGCCTCAAGATTTTGTAAATAGCTCCTTGTCTTACTTGCACTGTAAATAAACTCACAGAATTTGGTCCTACATTTGAGTCCGGCATGTACTATTGGTTATGACACTTTGCCTTGAACCCACAATCTGAAGCATTTGGATTTCTTAGTAAAAACTTGTATATAAGATCAAATTATATTAATAACAGTAATAATGTGGGGAAAACAGTGGTTAGGATTATCCATGATGTATAAGAGTTTTTTCAGTGACAACCTCTTAATCCCACCTTCAAATTTGTCTAGTTTGCAGCCAATCACAGAGCCTGGCTTCCTGTTCAGTTTATTCAATCTGCTGGTGTCACCAGCTCTGATGCTGTTCCCCCAGTACACCACAGCAAAGTATATTACACTCGCAAAAACAGACTGATAGAAAATCTCCAGCATTTTGTAGCACACATTGAAGGATCAGCTTCCTTAGGAAACAGAGCCTGCTCATCCCCTATATCTAGCCCCTGTGTTGTTCTTCCCTTTCTGCCTGTTATCAATCCACCTGCAACATCCTGTCCCAGGATCAATATGGGCACTGACTGTAGGTTGATTAATATTATTGCTACTTATGCAGAACCACCCATGACCAGTAAATAAATAGAACATAAATAAAAAGAGCATGATGATCGAACTTTTTTTTTAAGTTAGCAGAGACTGTTGCCTGTGGAAGTATTCTACATAATAGGGTGTTTTTGGTGAGGTCTCTCTGTATCTGAGAGACCTCAGGATGTTCTCCTTGTAATGTTCTCTTGCAGATAACAATGTAAGTTTTTGGAAAAATATGTTATCTTATTTGTTACTTTTGCTTACTTTACTTGTTACTTTTGCTTAGTTTTTGTGAGCAAGCTACTGACTACTCCTACTGTACAGCTCAAGAAGTCTTCCAACAAAAGGATAAAAAAAAAAAAGTGTGTAATAATCTGGGTTATAATAACATATTTTAAAATTTCCTTTTTAATGGAAAAGACAGATATTCCTGAGTGAAGAATAATCTCACTTCTCTAGTGTCCTTCACTACGTCAGTAAATATTTAGACTTTCATCTGGTTTTAACAGCTAGATTCACCAAATTGCTCGATCGTTTTCATAGCAGTCACACCATCAAATGCCTATGGATTAAATTTTTGCCGTGGCCATTTTTAGCTTTGACAGAAAGAACTACAGTAAATGTTTTATACAAAAATATAGGCAATCAGATAATCCATTAGTGTTGGTAAGGTGGCAGCATTTTTAGTCACTGTCACAGTAAATATGGAGTCAATAATCCCCCAGCTGTCTCTAGAGACAAGGTTATTAAAGAGGCAACACATAGAAACAAGCTAAGTTTGCATTACACACAATCTTGTGGAACTTATACAAAAAAGTGTCATTGTTTTGAAAACTGTTGAATAGAAATTTAGGATAATTGCTGTTTCAGTAATTCTAAAGTTAAAATGTTATATTCTAGGAAGTTAATACAAATCAGTGTTTAATAGTTTGTATAACTGTACTTCCAAAACTATGCTTTTTTGGCTTATATATTTAAAGCAACATTTTTTAACAAGTCACAGTTAAATGGAAAGCCTGTGCCAATCAATAGTGGAGCAGAAAATGGCTGCTGTTAACAATTGAAAATATAATATATTTTTGTATTAACTTAAACAAAAACTGCTGCAATTAAACAAGTTCCTGAGAAAATTTGGTTTTATTTTACTACTACCGAGTCAGTTCATTGATCCACAAGTTCTTGCCAGTGCACCAGTATGCAAACGATGTTCATGGGTGGATATTTATACCTTACTTTAAAATATCACATCTTGTGTTTTATAAAGTAACACTGTTACTTTTTTTAAATAAATATTTTGTCCATGCAATTTACATCATTATAAAGCAATTACATATAGCAAACATTGCATGCTTAAGTTACAATATGAAGATGTTCACATAGAAATTGGATGAACTGTGTAAAAAGTCTAGTTCTTTAAACACAAACTCAGAACAAATAGGTGCACATCCTGCATTTTTAATGAATATATTTTTGTTTTGACAGCTTATCAGACTCCAGTAAACCATAAAAAAAAAACAACCTTAGGATTAGTAAAAGTGGGTTGCATAAGGTGTTCTGCTTGATTGTGCTTTTTCAAGAACGTGATTATATGGTGATGCTGTGTTGCACTGTTGCAAAAAAAATTAGTCATAACCTGATCTTTTGGCTCCAAAAACATATGGATCTAACTATATGTGTTTCTGTATTTGCAATTTACCTTTCCAGTGTATGTACATCAGGTTTTGTATCCTGTTGTATTTGTTGTTTCAGTTAAAACCTGGATCTGTGTGTATATGTGAATTTGTGTGGGTGCAAACTTGTCTGAGTGTTGGCTGATTGCAGTCAGATGGAAAAACAATTGGAAAGGCCTCCTTAACAGACTGAGCCATATAATCAGAGGTTACAAAGTGAGCTGTGCTCAGAATATCAATATTTTTTCAACACTGCTAGTTACCATATAGATAAGACAGGCACATAATGTCTCCATCACTATATGTTTGTTCAACATTAAAATGCAATCAGCAGCCAACACCCTCTTGACAGAAAGCTCTTCAGCTGAGCAGTTCCAGGTTATTGACTGGAAGCAGCATTTAAGAGGTTAAAAGTGTAATCAAAAGGTGAACAATTCCGAAAACATCACTTACACCAAGCAATGCATTTCCTGCATGGGGCAGAGGTTTAACAAAAAGTGTTCCATCTCTGCAAAGCCCATCTTACCAAGCAGTGACAGTTGTAATAGCAGAAAATTGTTAAAATGCTTAATTCTTAAGGCATTATCTATATTATTTTACAAAACTGAACAGTACTGAGCTGTACTGGGTCTGGTTTTGATACATGACTTCTGTTATCCTGGTTGTTAAGATATCCACAAAAAAGGCTTTCCCACAGGGAAACTCAGGGATCCAATATGCTTCTATTTGAATCAAAGAGTCATTACAGATGCAAATGCAATGTGTTTTTTGCATTTATTAACTTTTTTCTCTTTTTTTCTTATCCTGTGTCAGAATGCATCTTGTGAAAACATAAACTTTAAAAACATGAGACAACTGAGACAAAAAAATTGTGCACTGTCCTACTATCCTACCATTTCTTTCTGATTGTACTGTTATGTTTGAATTTCCCATTTGTTCATCCTTATGTAGAAGACAATTTTCAAAAACTCGAGCTTACAAAATCCAAATAAATTGGACAATCTGGGTGATATCAGAAGTGTGCTTAAAAAATCAGCACAACAGTATGCTGCTGCTGAATTAAACCTTCCACACTTTGGAAATACCTGAGAACTTGCTAATCCTACGGGGCATTCAGTGGTCTATTCAGTGGTCTTATTTTTCTTTCAATGAGAGCTGTATAGAGGAACCTCACCAAGGACAGCAGAGGTCTATCATATTGTCATTCCCCAGACATGTGTCTGAGAGTACTCACATCAGTACATGGAGGAACTAATGTGTGTAGTTCTATGTTGCAGGAAGAGAAAGTGTTACACAGAAGAGCCACATGTGAGGAAAAGACAATAACACTGCACCTGTGTATGGGCATGTGTGACCTACCACCAAGCAACCGGAGGGTGGCTAGCATCCGAAAATCAACACAAAGTCAAAACTAAATTCTGTGTGTGTCTGTGTGTGTAGGTATGTGTGTGCGTGTGTGTGTGAGACAGAGCTCACCATTGTAGAACTGAGTTATCATTGGTGTAGTGACATATGTGCATATGTGCAGGGTTATACATATATTAGCATATTTGTGTACTCCTTGTGTGTTGTGATTCACGCAGCAGGATCAGGGGTCATGTTCCCACCCAGCGTGATGCTGCTGAGGAAATGTGTGTGGGTGTGTGTGCATTACTATGGGCCACAAAGCACAAGGTAGGGGACCAGAAGGTGATAAGTCAACCTTACACCTAGAATTATAATAATGCTGCTTTGCTCCAGTTCCCTGCTGGACTCCCTCAATCCCTCTACAGCTGCATCTTTACTGTAAAACACATAACCTTAATACACACACCCAAAAAACTATTGTAGTTGGCCCATCGTGTTACTGAAGTTGTAGTTTTTTTCTGTACTTCTACTAAATCTTTCATAGGGGGGGGGTTATTCAAAAAGTTTTGCCACGTCAGCATTGACCACTTTCAAAAGGTAGTCAGTGCTGACTGACACTGCAATGGTCACTTGGTGAGCCACTCAATAAAAGTGGACAGTGGTATGCCACTCCCGGATTGTGGTATTTTGCCAGAACTTTGTTTGTACAGAGGATCCAAGGTTATATATGTATTTGTGTTATTCTGCATGCCTGCTAATATACAGGAGGGGTACTGAAAAATCTTTTTAATAAGTGTCAGTCATGGCCAGTTAAAGTTAACCTTCTTGTGCACTGTGCAAGTCTAAATAATATATTTAAAGTTATGATTGCAACATTCTATTTTACTGAATGTGAATAATGTTTTTCAATAACTTTAGTTTTCTTTTTTTTAAACTAAATTTTAATTTAAACAAATTCAGCTAGATTCATCATAAAAGTAGCAGGAAATTATTGTAGTCAAGACACCGGTTTCCGTCAGCATCTGTATCTTTGTGCACTGATGATTGGATCCCCATTAGCTGCTTTCTAAATAGACACTATTCTGAATACACTTCAGATCTTTTGACTTTCTGGAAATTTTTCATGTTTTTTTTTTTAATGAAATAGATGATTTCGATTAATGGTGTTATTGTCCTGTCCTTGAGATATCTATCTAAAGGTTAGCTGACTTCTTAGATGGCAATAACAGTAAATAAAAAGCAAAGGAAGTATTTCATAACTTTTTGAGTCTGTTTATGTAAATTCAGTTGATGTTACATAAAGCAGTTTTATAGTCTTTTCCATCACTTAAAGTGCTTTACACTCCACTCCACTATATAAACACACATTCCTCACACAGGCCTAATGAAAGGTGCGGTTAAATCAGATCATGAGAGTTAAACATTTAGGGCCATCTTTAACACTTGCAAGGCTCCAACTTCAAGGAAGTGCAATAAAGGCAGTCACCTTAGGTGGATTTATACTAAAAAGACTCATATATTAGAAGTAAATCCCCAACAATCAGACGATCCTCTACGAGCAAGTACTTGGTGACAGTGGGGAGGAAGAACCTTATTTTAACAAAGAGATACCTCCAGCAGAACCAGCCTCAGGGAAGAACAGACATCTATCAATCAAGTTAGGGCTGAGGGAAAAGAGGAAAGATAAAAAAGGAAAGCGTAGTGCAGGATAATGGATAGGTTAACAACAGAAGGAATATTGAAGATCAGAGTAAAACCTTATTCCTGCAAATTATACCCGTTTGGTACAGATTTATTTCCTCTTTCTGCTTCTGCAAACACACTCCATTTCAAGCATCCACCATCTCCCTTTTCTCTCTTTCCTTTGTCTTATCTGTACTTAAGTTTCTACTTCTGACTCTTGTCCTCTCACGCTCACTTGCCTCGTCTACAGTCCTTTCCTGCTGCGGTCACTCTCTCTGCTCCCTTCCACTAAGGTCTGCCTGGTTTTGTACCTAATGTTTACTTCTGACTTTTTTTTTTGCTTTTTTTATCATTCAACTGTTTCTTATCTTCTTTTCACAACACTCCTCTTTTCCTGCTTTTGTCACCTCTTTTCTCTTTTCCCCCCATACTAACAACTTCTTTTCTATCTCTCCTGGCCGTCTACTTAAAAGAGAGAAATAATCTCTTTGGCATTTTGGTGAACTGATGCTTTCTGATGACCTAGCTGTGGCACCATGTTCCTCCCCAGGCAAAGAGCTAAATTACAGCAACCTTCAAATGGAGCAAAGAGCATTGGAGAGAAAATTGTCTCTCTTTGAAAATTGTATCTCTATTTAGTCCTACAATAACACAGCAAGAAAGCCCAAGGGAAGAATCCCTCTATTCCACCTAAACATGGTTTTATAAAAGGGGGTCTTTTTGCGGTCCTATTGTTCCTCCTCGTGTACCTCCTCTACCCTCCTCCTTGTATTCATTTTCCTCTCCTTTGCTCTTGATTTTGTATAACACTCTCTGCTCATTCTGTGAATATTCCATTTTTTTCTCACCTTGTTCATCACATCAATCATGCTATCTTCGACTGATGATGTCTCATTTGGTTGAGTTTTTCTTTCCTCAGTTAGGATCATCTCTGATGGATTTTTTTTTTTTTTTTTTTTTTTTCAAAAAGCTTTTTTTTTTTTCTTTTCCTCTTCCT
>VUQG01032129.1:0-12182 GCA_015106755.1 Etia nguti | reverse complement strand
AGGGTTGTACTTGTTCAGTCCAGTGGCCAAATTAATAATATCTCTTTCACATTTGATATTTTAAATGATACACTGAAAAACCCTGAATGTGTCTTCTGGAACTTCAGCCTCTTTGATGGTCTGGGAGGATGGGACGGCAAGGGCTGCAAGTTAGTGTTAAACATAAATGAAACAGAAACAGTCACCTGCAACTGCAACCATCTGACCTCATTCTCCATCCTCATGTCACCGAATAGTCCGAAGAAACTCTATTTGGACATTATAACCTACATTGGAGTTGGCATTTCCATGGGTTCCTTGGTCATATGTCTCATAATAGAAGGCCTCATTTGGAGAAAAATAAGAAAGAATGAAACCTCTTACTTGCGTCATGTTGCCATTGTTAACATCGCTGTTTCCCTCCTGATTGCAAACATTTGGTTTATAATTGGAGCGGCCATTTCAGATGCAGAAGTTAAAAACCCCCCAGCATGCACTGCAGCTACCTTTTTTATCCATTTTTTCTACCTAGCCCTGTTCTTCTGGATGCTGGCCTCAGCTATGCTGCTGCTCTACCGTACAACTAATGTTTTTGGTGGGGGTTTGTCTAAAGCATCTATGCTGGCCATTGGATTTTTTCTAGGCTACGGAGCTCCTCTCATCATTGCAACAGTAACTATAGCTGCAACTGCACCTGACAATGGATACATCCGAGAAAATACCATATGCTGGCTCAATTGGGATAAGTCCAAAGCTCTACTGGCGTTTGTGATTCCTGCACTTTTAATAGTGGTGATAAACCTCATTATCCTGATTGTGGTTTTGTACAAAATTATAAGGAGAAGGGTCGGAACAACTGCTGCACAAGCAGAGGAAAGGCATGTTTTAGTGGTTATTGCCAAGAGCTTGGCTGTGCTCACACCATTTTTTGGCATAACCTGGGGTTTGGGAGCTGGAATTCTGGCTGATCCAACAAATGAAGGAATCCATATTGCATTTGCATTCTTCAATTCGCTACAGGTACAATACATTTTTTACCTTTCTGTATACCATGATAATAGCATCTTTAATCACTGAATTCTTGATGAGTCATGTTACTCTGTTTTTAAAAAGGGCTTCTTTATTTTGGTGTTTGGAACACTGCTGGATGGTAAGGTACGTACAGCTCAATTTTAAGTCAGGTTAATTCAAGGAAAAATAATAATTAATATATTAATTATGTGTATGAACGAATAAATGGTTATTCTTGAAAAAATTAAAGGTAAATGATATAATTTTGGTTTAACAGCAAAGCTCGTACTGGAAAAAAGAAATTTAGCAATTGTCTCCTAACCTTTACTGACAAAGGAATATAAATTGTAATAATACCACACTAAAATCCTCCTTTGTCAAGTCAAACTTCAACCTTTCAGTGCCATTTCATGGTTTCTCTGCAAACCCATCTAAATGGCTACGCAGACTTTAGGATGAAAGTAGCAAACAGCAGACCGGCCCATGCTTAAATAAATAACAGTTATGTGTATGTGCTCGTGTTCCACACAAGCACACAAAAAACATGATGACCATCACCATAGAGCAGCAAAAATACAAGAGGGTTTGGTTGTGTTTGGCTTTGCAACACAAATAAATTTCATTTTAACAACAAATTCATGTGACTTCCATTGTAGTGTTCTAACTTTTGACATTTCATTTATCAGGTGCGGTCAGCAATAGCATCATGGTCACAATCCTCCAGAAGTAGGACAGGGGTAGGAACAGTTTTCCTTGTCATGAGTTTTATGTTCCTTTTTTCTTTCATTTCTTGTGAATCACAGCTAATTTGCTTCATGTTAATACTGCATGATGTGTTTTTTGTTTTGTTTTTTTAGAGCACAAGTGCTGGAAACTCAACATCAACTGGACTTCGATTTTTCAGGAACTGGAGACGTGGAAGAGGTAAAGAACCATCAAGGAAATTAGTTAACTAAGGTTCTATATAAAAATGTAGTGGAAGCTGTGTGTTTTAAATAATAATAATAATAATAATAATAATAATAATAATACATTTGATTTAAAAGCGCCTTTCAAAACACTCAAGGACACTGTACAGCAAATAAAACAGGCGTAATAATAATAATAATAATAATAATAATAATAATAATAATAATAATAATAATAATAATAATAATAACAGTAGCAGATAGAACGTTTAAGATCATGGATAAGTTATAAGGAGTAGGCAATTTTAAACAGGTGGGTTTTGAGGTTGGAATTAAAAAGAGGGAATGAAGTGATGTTTCTGAGGTCTGGGGGTAAGGAATTCCAAAGTCGGGGGGCAGAGCGGCTAAAAGCCCTGCCCCTCATAGAATCAAGACGAGAGGAAGGAACGGAAAGAGAAAGGGAAGAGGATGATCTGAGGCACCGGGATGGGATTGCAATCTGAACCAAGTCAGAAAGGTATTGTGGAGAGAGAGAATGAATAGCCTTAAATGTATGAAGGAGTATTTTAAAATTAATGCGCGATTTGACCCGGAGCCAGTGAAGCTGCTTCAGAATAGGGGTGATGTGATGGGTAGAGGGAGTCCTATTAATAATACGGGCAGCAGAGTACTGGACACATCGAAGCTTATTTATGGATTTTTGTGTAAGGCCAAATAAGAGTGAGTTACAGTAGTTGATCTGAGAGGTAACAAGGCTATGGTGGAGGATAGCATTGGCATGTCGAGTGAGGAAGGGGCGGAGGCGATTGATGTTACGGAGTTGGAACTATGCTGAGCGGATGACATAGTGTACTGTCAAGGATGATGCCCAAACTTTTTACAGAGGGAGAGATAGAAACCGACGAGTTATTGATAGTAATAGAAAAACTGTTAGTTCTAGATAGCGATAATTTGGAGCCAACCAGGAGAAGTTCTGATTTGTTGCTGTAGAGTTTGAGAAAGTTGGAGGAAAACCATGAATTAAGTTCAGCTAAGCAGAGGGTGAGGGAGGGTGGAGGGAGAGTTGAGTCGGATTTGGTGGACAGGTAAAGCTGGGTGTCGTCGGCATAACAGTGAAACTGAATATTATATTCACGGAAAATGTGTCCAAGTGGGAGGAGGTAAATAATGGAAAGGAGGGGCCCAAGGACAGATCCCTGGTTCACCCCAGGGATCTGTGGAAAAGGCTGAGAGGTGAAGGATTTTAACCGAATGAACTGAGTGCAATCAGACAGGTAAGATTTGAACCAGGCTAGTGGGGTATGAGAGAGGCCGATAGAAACTAATCTGCTGAGAAGAATCGACTGAGAGATGGTGTCAAAGGCTGCACTCAGATCGAGGAGAATAAGGATGGAGAGGAGACCGAAGTCAGTTGCCATAAGAAGGTCATTCGTTATTTTTATAAGAGCAATTTAGGTGCTATGAGAGGGACAGAAACCAGACTGGAACTGTTCGTAAAGGTTATTGCTGATTAGGTGTAGATGAACTTGTGAAGCAACTATTTTTTGAAGAATTTTTGAGAGAAATGGTAGATTGGAGATAGGACGAGAGTTATTAAGGTTGTTGGGATCTAGGCCTGTTTTTTTCAGAATTGGGGTGATAGCGGCAACTTTGAAAGAAGCAGGAACAGTTCCAGAGGTGAGTGAAGAATGGATAATAGCAGATATGAGGGGAATAAGAGAGGGTAGACAGGCCTTGACTAAGACTGTAGGAAGGGGGTCAAGCTGACAGGTAGAAGGCTTTGATTTGCAGATGAGATCAGAGATATCAGTGACAGAGGGAAGTTGGAAAGCAGAAAGGCAATGTAATGGAGGTGGGGTTGAGAAGGAGGAGCTACATGGAACATCAGAAGCCAGGTCTTGGTGTATCTTATTGTCACGATTCAGCTGTGTGCAGGCAGCAAGAGGACCCAAAAGGCAGGACTCGCAACACACGGGAATGAACTCAGAAAAATCCAGCTTTATTAGCAGACTCAGGGAAATGATGCAGAACTAACCTAGACTGGGAAATCGAAACCTAAAACTCCACAGAGAGGCACACAAGGGATCACACAGCATGAGGGAGGACGCGACACTGACACAGAGAAACACAGGGCTTAAATACACAGGGGAATAACGAGGGGAATGAGACAAAGGGGGAGAGCACAGCTGGGAGAAATCAGACATGACGAGACCAAGGGGAAGCAAAACTCAATACATTCACCTAGGACACAGACTTTCAAAGTAAAACAGGAAACATGACAGGCACAGACTAGACACTGAACTAAACATAAGAACAAACTCTTAACCAGAATAACACTAAAACCTAGGATTATAATATTCAAAACAGGACAACTAAAGAATCAGAAAATAAACCATGATACAGAAAAATACCAGAATACAAGAAACTGAAAATGCTGGGTCAAAATGATCCAGAACCGTGACACTTATGATTTTTTTCAGCGAAGAATAGCATTAGAGAGTCACAGAAGTTGGACGAGTAGAGAAGAGCGGGTAGAAAGTCAGGTGGCCTGAGAAAAGAGTTGAAAAGTGAGGTCAGTGTCTTAGTAGAATCCTCGCTTGAACAGATAATGGTAGAGTAATAGGCAGATTTAGTTTGGTTAATACACTCCTTATAAAACAGAACATGATTATTAAACATTTCCTTATGAATAGTAAGGCCGGTTTTCTTATGGAGACGTTCAAGTCGTCGGCCTTTAGCTTTCAAAAGTCGGAGTTCAGAAGTGTACCAAGGTGCTGAGTGAGAAAAGGATACAGGTCTAGTTTTTAGTGGAGCGAGAGAGTTCAAAATACTACTAAGGCTATGATTATAATAAGAGACCAGATCATCTAGAGTAGACAGGTTGTTGAGAGACAGACGGCTAGAAAGAGCAGAAGAAAGGATATCAAGATTTATTTTCTTGATATTCCGGAAAGAAATAGTGCGGGGGTTCTTGATTATGGAGAAGGTCATTTGGACATTAAAGGAGAGAAGCAGATGATCGGAGATTGGTAGCTCGTCAGCTGCGCAATTTGAAGGAGTAAGTCCGGAGCAGCAGACTAGGTCCAAAGTATGACCCTTGGTGTGAGTAGAGAAGTTAATGTGTTGTTTAAAACTAAAGCTATCAAGGCAGGATAAAAGGTCTTTGGTAAGAGGATGGTCGGAGTTATCCACATGGACGTTGAAGTCACCCAGCAGTATTATATTAGGGGAGACAGTAACAGGAAGAAACCTCCAGCAGAACCAGGCTCAGGGAGGGGCGGCCATCTGCGGCGACCGATTGGGGATAGAGAAGGAAGACAGGAAGACAGTCTTTTACTGTTGTGGAGTTTACTATGTTTGATTAATCAGTGTTGTTTGTACGTGTCAACAAGCTAGTGAGATGGTCAAACAACAAGTAATGACTTAGAAAATACAAGGCAACACCAGTGACACTCTCACAGAGGCTCTGACTCTGGCTGATACTTGTCATTTGTTATTTATGTTTTTTCAATGCACCGTTTAAAGCCCATAAAACACATCTGAATGAATTGAAATTGCTGTAGAATATTTGCTTTGCTATGGCCTAGTTATCAACAGCAATTAAAACCAGTGAAGTTTAGTTTGAGTCTACGTATAACCTAAATAAAAGAGGACATCTTTCAAAACTTCAAATGCTCTCTCAGGTATACAGTCTAAAAGACTACCAACTATTGAAATCTGATATAAAACTGCAAGGTCAAGGTCCTGACTGCATAACCACTGGTAAAATTACTTTAATATTAATTACATAGATTTGAGCATGACTTGCAGTGCACAAGCAGGCTTGTTAATGTTGTCTCAAAATGATCTACATTGTAAAGATTTTGTGTAGTACTGCCAAATGCAAGGGATATGTTATATTTGGTATTACAGCCACATGTAGGCTACTTGTGCTTAAATAATAAATGAAAAACTCTTTTTCTCTTTGACACAAAAGGGAAGATTCAGAGAAGCTAGTAAAATATGCAGAATGAAATCAACACACAAAATTATTTATTTGGGTGAGGGTTTGCTCACAGACTTCATGTGTATAATTCATTTACCAAGTCTGAGTCCAACAAAACTCTAGCATTTGGAAAGAGAATAGCTGAGCAGCCACACTGTGAAAAAGCTTTTATGCAGTCATGTGAAAAACTCGGTAGTTTGTTGAACACCTTTAGCAGCAATAACTTAAAGTTATTGTTTTCTGTGTGATTTTATCATTTTCTCACTTCACTGTGGAGGAATTTTGGCCCATCCAGTGTGCTTGACAGTTATGAAAAGTTTGTGCTGATGTGTTTCTTCAAATGTGATGCTATCCATTACAGCAAATATCTCCATTTTGGTCTCATCCGTCTAAAGGACATTGTTAAAGATCTCTTGTGGTTTATTCAGATGCAACTATGTAAACCTGAGCCATTCTGCCATGTTCTTTTTAGAGACAACAAGTTTTCTCCTGCCAATCTTTCCAAACAAGTCATACTTGTTCAGTCATTAACTTTAATATGTAACATGCTAACTAAGGCCTATAGACTGAGATGTAGCTCCCCCTTGTTTTGTTGTTGTTGTTTTTTTCAATTTCTCTGAGCACTGCACACATCTGAATTTGCTGGGAATTCCACTCGTGGGAAGATTGGGAGCTGTCTTGAATGTTTTACACAAGTATAGCTTGTGCAACTTGTCAGTGTGCTTGACCATTATGAGGTGTTTGTGCTGTTACACTGTGATTTTTTTTTACGGCAAATCTAACTTTGCAAACCTAAGCAGTGCTGCCATAAAAAAAGGACAGACTTTCTCCTGGCAACACTTCCAGACAAACCATACTCGTTTAGTCTTGTTCACATACTGTCATGAACTTTAACATTTAATAGGTAATTGTGGTAATTGTAGCTCTTGGATTTTTCAGCATTGTTTCTGAGAATTGCACAGTCTGAATTTGGAGTGGATTTGCTGATGTGTCGACTCCAACAAAGATTGTAGCATTCTATTGATGCACACCTGAATCCTTCAGACAAGTAAACTGCCAAAACGTCTATATTTATAGAAGAGGAAATGCTTACTGATGATCAACTAATCAAAGTGCATTTGATTAGCACCACCTAAAGCATTTACATTCTTAAGTCCTATGAAATAGTGCGGGGTTACTTTGTTTCTTCAGACAGAAACCACACAAGAAGCTACACACACAGGCAATTTGCATTTGGAAACACAGCTCCCGTCTTAGCAGCCTATCATATGAACTCCAAGCCCTTTTTATTTCCATGTGTGGAAGGTTGTAGGGTCTTTTTCTGGCAGAAGATAAACAGTAAATAAGCTTAAAACAGAAAATTAAATCAGCTGTATGACTGATAAAGAGATAAAGGGACAGGAATAAAAGGTGAACTGAAAAATATTAGAAAAGTTAAAAACAGTAATAATAAATACAAAAAATTCTGTGCAAAAAAAGCCAAAATACTATGATCGTTACTATATACAGTGAAATACACTAATATTTTCCTTTTTTATATGTGCATAAAGAGCAGTGAGTATGATAATGATACACATATATTTTTTAAAACAGTATTGTACATTTTGACTGCTGTCGGGATGCAGGACATACGATAGCGCTCCAGGCTACACCTTGGCTGTAATAGTCTACTGTTGAAGGAACTGCTCAGGGGGTGAAAGGTGTTAGCTTGGCTAACCTCCTCCTCTCACCCACCTCCTCTATGGGATCTAGGGGACTGGTCAGGACAGAGCTTTACTAACATGGTGAAGGTAAACATATTTGAAAAGCTGCTGTATATACCAGGATGTTATATGAATTTGTTGCTGTATTAGCAACTCATCAGCTGTAAACGGTGATTCGTACAGAAACAATGTGGTCTTTGTTTGTTTGGAGAAACCTAATTAGGTGACTCAGCCCATTGCTTAAAACAGGAGTAGGCAATTATTATTGTTATTATTATTATTATCATTATTTTACCAAGGTGCCACATGAGAAACTGGCTTAAGCTTATAAAGAGATAAAATTAATACAGAGTAGAACTGAGTTAAGGTTATTGGTGTGCCCCTGCACTACAGCCTGAGTTTGTCTTGTGGACCCTAACCTTTTTTTGCCCACCCCAATTAAAGGTCTCCTAGACTGCTGTGCAGAAAATTTTTTTTTTACAAACTACCCATATGATCTTAAACACTCTTTCTGCTTTGATATAACTTTTTTAAACTTCCCAGTTGTAAAAAAAAAAAAAGAAAAAAAAGAGGAGGAAGCATGTTTGGCCAGGTTACACTAGATTGAGCCCTATGCATCTTCAGAGCCAAGCCTGTTACTGAATGACATGTGTAAATGTTGATAGGCTTGCTGAATGGCTCACTGTACTTGGTTTTGTTGGGTTGTATGGAGAAGGTTTGCTAGGGGGATAGACAAAGAGGAGAGCTCTATAGAAGAAATGTTTCAGCTTCTTTTTTCTCTTTCTTAATCTCTCTCACTTTTTTACAGAGATCATTCTGAGAAAATGAAAAGACAGAATCTGTATTCACATGTGAAAACCATTTAACAGTACATGCTATGAACTATTGAATGTTGAAATGCTAACTAGTTTGACCATATCACATTACAAAAGATTAAAATAAAAATAAAACATGTTTAAAATGAAATTAAATGTATGTTCGTATTTTTATTGACATCATCATGAATTTGCTGAAAAAAGGGATTTTTAATATTTGAAAGCTGTATCATACATTGATGGAGAGCAGTGTTTTGTTACTGCAGCTCATTTGCAGTAATTAGCAACTACCTAACACATGTGTGTGTCTTTTTTCCTCTCTTAAACGTAGTTCTTTGGAATATGGCAAGACTATAGCCAAACCACCTATTCAGACTCATCCAGAAACACACTCCTGTGTTTTTGTCTCTTGTGGGAGCTTGGAAATGTCCCAGCTGGCCACACTGAAACTCCTTAAAAAAGGCATGAAAAAGAAAAGCAGGCGGGGTCTCTTTATAAAAAAGTTCATGCTGTCTAAGGCGAGATGCATATCTGTGGCTTAATGGCCCATTGCACTCCAAGGATATAATGTGCAAATATCCAATAAATATAATTTCTATGCATATGTTCAGGTAGTTTTCCTCATAATTACAGTCATAGTCAAAACAAAGTACACCCTCTGCCAGTTTTAAGGCTTTACATATAAGGACATAATTAAAAAAATTACCAGGTCTTAAAATAGGTTAAAAAATAACCTGACATGTCAAACAACAACACATAACAAGCACCCCATTATTTATTTGATTTGAGTTTGTGTATATCTATTGGTGATTTAGTAGCTTTTATATATAGTGTATATTTTGTGTAATTTGTACAGCACTGTGGTCACGTTTGGCCTGATCGAAATGCAGAACCAGTGTATAAAAAACAAAGTGCGCCCCATGATTCAGTAGCAGCAAAATCTTGCAGAAACCTGAAAAAGTTGTTTTCTGTATGACATAATCCATCTCTCATATTGTTGTCCCACGCTTTACAGTGTTGCTTTAGATCATTGAGATTTGCAGACATTCAGTGTCTCTGGCCATTTAAATCAGACTGAGGTCTGGACTATGCAGCACATTAATTTGTTACTTTTTCAGTCGTTCTGTTGTAGATTAGCTGTCTGACAAATTTCTTCATGGTTGACTCTAGAATACTTTGGTATACAGAATGGTGTGGTGCCTTATGATCAAATGTATGGTGGCTCTGAGAAAATGCACTTCAACTTAGGAAAATACCAGAAAAGCAAAAGCGAAAAAGGAAAAATCTCAGGAGAAAACGGAAGTGTTCCTGGGGACGCGATAACATGATAGAACAGCTGTGTCCTCAGACATACTTCCAATTTGTTTCTTGATTTTTTTATTTTATTATTAATTTAGTTTACTTTTTAGCTTTTGCTGTATTTTCTCTATTTCTGTTTTATTTTATTCAACTCGTTGTGTTTTATCTGCTTTTGCAGCATTTTTCTTTTTGCTGTTGTCTTAACTTGCAGTCTGTTTGACCTCTCAGGGCCACCGTACAAACATCTTGATTTTGGTGTTATTTGTCCAAAGAAGTCTTGTGGTTTTTATTATGGCTGCACGGCTTATTTTTACAAAGCCGTGCTGCCATGCTCTTATTAGAGACAACAGACTTTTTCACTGTAGAATAAGGGACTTCCAGTTGTTTTAATATTATGTTAAAAACCTTCCCAAATATATTGGGAAGCTACAATTGCTTCTTTAAGATCATTGCTGATGTCATTTAATTGTCATTGTGTTAGCACACAGCAGTTTGCAGTGCATGTCTGAATCCTCCAGACCTGCAAACTGGTAAAACCTGTGCTTTCATAGAGGTGTCTACACTTTGTGATGATTAGTTAATCAAGTGCATTTGATTAGCAGCACCTGGCTGTTAAGTTTCCTCTTCGTTTCCATGGAAGCATTTAGGGTCTACTTACTTTTTTCTTTTCTTTTTTTTACTGCTTCTAACACAGTGTAATATATCATGTTTAGTAGTAGAATACCAGCATCAGTTTGTGGCTGTTACGTTTAATATCACATGTTATCAGATCAGTAATGATTTGGATTATTTTACTGCACTGTTTCTTACCAAACAGACCCAACTTGTGATTATGATAGGTGAGGTAACATAGATTAATAGCAAACATTTATATCTGATGGTAAAAGCCCTAATAACATTACTACATTACTACAACCAAGACGATATAATATATTACAAATAGATAATACTAAAACATATTAACCAAAAACCCCAACTAAAAACGAACAGGAAGTTATTATAAATTAATCAAAAATGTTTTTTTTACAATACAAGCAGTATTGCCGGAATTTGAGATAGCAACTACACCGTGTCAAGCTATTAAAGTGAATACATTGACTTTTAAAATATTGTGTATTGATGTTTTACCAGTGTTGATCTTTGTTTCAGCCTCTACCATCCTGACCCTAATGGATGGATGGAAACTGAATTCAGATGCCCCTTGGTCCTATTTCCCACAGTCATCAATTGGATTTGGCAGCAATTTATGTTTTCAAGATTTTGCAAAATGTTGTTTCTGGGATGTTTGGGAGCATTAGGTTGATGGCTACTGCAAGCTGCTCAGTGTGACTATCAGCCTAATGTTGCACTTCTGCGGAACGCTATTCTTATTTTTACATGTGTAGTTTTCAGAAATATATCACACCAGTATAAAAATACATATTATTTTAGGTGTTTGTTTTAATCATTGAAGCTAGAGAAATTATATTAATACGTATACATGAAGCGTGTTTCTCATTATGGCTATTATTATTACAAGGAACTGGAAGAGTAAACAACTGATCACTAAAAAAAGATTGGTTATGACTCATCTGAGGCTTCTTATTCCTACTTAAGTATGAATACAGCTTTCCCTCCTCAGTGTTGCAGTGTTTGTATCACCACATGTCTGCAATGTGTAAACATGAGATAAAGTTTCAGCTTTGGTTTGAGCTCTTGCTGGTTATAGCATTGATGTATTTTTATTCTTGAAGTAATTATGCTAAATTACATGCTCTCTGTTTTCATACATTTAACTAATATTGAAAATACTAACATGCAGCTGCTGCCTGACACTTACTATATTTTCTGGTGTGGCACCTATATGTAAAACATGAAATGAAAAGAGTGCTTGCGTATTGTTTGATATGAGTCTGAAACGGTACAGGTGCACAAAGATGGTTCACCCAATAAAAAATGAATCTTCGTTGACATGGATCGCATATTGGATAAAAAGAAAATTTTCTGTACTTGCAGTAACCTCTAGCTTATCATGAGCTTTAAACATAAAAACTGTCTATGCACACAGCTTTGGTCTTTTATATTGATTTTAGTAGTTATACACCAGTCCGCCATAATGATTATGGCGTCTGTTGAGAACTGACAAGAACACTTGAGTTCTCATTACAATGGAGCGTTTTGCAGCGGATCCTCAGTGTACCCTGGCACACTGTAAAAACTTCAGGAAAGCAAGAAAAGAGCTTCCAATCAACAATCTATGGGACTGACTGGAACAAGCCTGATCCATGGAGGCACTGTGCACAACCTGTATGACCCAAAGGTTCCACTGCCAATGGCCCAGTGCCAGACACAACAGGGCATGGGCCATGTCTATTTCCCAACGACTTAGAACTGTTTTGGTGGCACAAGGAGAACCTACACAGTATTAGATGGTTGATTTTAATGTGTGAGTTTTATATGTAAATTGTTCAGACAAAGCTTAATTGTGATTTAATAAGCTGGC
>VUQG01032123.1:8260-26230 GCA_015106755.1 Etia nguti | reverse complement strand
TCCACCAATAGGAAAGGGTGGGGGTTTTTTGGTTTTGTGTTTGCTCACAGGTGTAGAGTGCTTTCGAGCGTTTTCCTTATAAAACGCCGTTTCTACCGTTTCTTCCCGCAGTAAATATAAACAACGATAGTATTCAGGAAAAAACAAACATTGCATATATTTTTTTATCATAACTCTGGTTTCACGTGGCCTATCAACACAATTTACAAACTGGTATAAAGTCCACACTTTTTCCGTCAGTTGTTCCGTCTGTCCTGCTCACATCTCCAATGGTTGTACACGTTGTCATTAATGTGGCTTCACTCCACATCAGCCACGCCGCTTTGCTAGCTAAAACACCGGTGTCAGCACATAAGGACGCTGTCATGGCCTGTCAACCATGTTGATTACCTGCGTATATACGAATGTGAATCGCATCATTGGCTGGACAATGGGATAAGGTGGCATCGTTCTAATCCCATACTGCAGCAGCCACTCACTGACTCACACTGCAAAACAGAATGAATTGTTAACGTATTTATTTTAATTTCAATTCAGGTTAGATTTTTTTTTTGTTTTTTTTGTGCGCAACGCAGATTTTCTGTGCGCAGAGACCGTGCCAGCAGTGCGCAATTGCGCACGCGCGCAGCTTAGAGGGAACATTAGTCACCACCTTGTGGTCCGGCTGTAGGCCCACTGCACCAGCACCCTGTAAATGACCGTAACTCTGTTACTGGTTGTTATAGACACAAAATTTCGGTTTAGGAAAGAAGAGAAGACGAGCTTTAGAGAGATTTCTCGTATCATAGTCGCACCAAACATTCAGACTGTACTGCTGTCTGCACACAGACAGGATCCTACCATGTGAAACTTCACAATAACATAATTCAACAACCATTTTGGACATGAAAGAAAAAACAAATTACTCCTAAAATGAGAATTATTTTTTAAGTCCAGACAGCCTGTACATTATATCATTACACCTTAGTGATAGCCAGTTAAAAATCTTCTCAACTAAGAAGTTATGAAGGTGTTCGATAATGTGCGTCCGGGTCAGGTGTGGTAATGTGTTGTGTTCCCAGTACAGAGCTGAGCAGTCAACGCTAACCTTCTTTACAACAGAGAAAAACTCAGCTCTAACCTGAGGCCATAAATCTAAACACACAAAAAGCACTTGTCACTCTTAATGTGTTTTTAACAGACACTAACGTGGCTCACACAGAATGCTATGTTAGCTCCTGGTCAGCTAAGAGACGCAGGTACCTGCTAATCAGAGCAAAATTCCATTGGACAAACCTGGTGTGCTAGTGTGTTAGTGCCACTAACTATACTTCAGATAACTGCATTAAAAAAGCTCCCAAGGGCATCAAGTCAAATATGGTCCACAGGTCCAGGTCAGAGACTCTAGTACAAGAGTTTAAACAGGTGAGTCTATGGGGACTGTGGCCATCAGACAAACTGCAGGTTTTGGTGCTAGTGTTGCTGTTGCTGTTCAATATCCAGATTCTTTGACTTTGTAAATTGCGATGTGCATCTTCCGCTGTTTTGTACACATTTATTATAACAACCGTTAAGTGTTTGATCACAATATGAAAATTATCATCAGCTGAATTTGTTTGCTGTGAATGAACGCCAAGAAAAACCAGAGGAATGAAGTTTTGGCTGGAAGCGAAAGGAGAGGAGGAGGGATGCTCCAGCAGCGTTCTCCTCCCTCGCTCCTCCAGAAGCGCCGAGCGATGCAGAGCAGCTGTTTGCTAACGCTCTTCGACTGCCGCTCATCAAAAGCCGGACCTGAGAGGAAGGCGTCAAACAACACCTGCTCCTTCCTCCTCCTCTTCATAAACTCTCTCCTTTCTCTCCATCTTCCTTCCTTCCTGTCGTATGTCAGTGGAGTCGTGAATCTGAGGAGAGCTTCTCGCTTTCTTTCCAGCTCCTCCTGATGGCAAAGACGGGCAATTAATTCCTCAAAGAGCAGCTGAGTCTTCCAATTAGCAGCTGTTTGAGAGGACACACACACACATGCAGATGATTGCGATGAATGTGTGATGGGTGCTTTTTATCATCATTAGAAACATCAGAAAAATGTAATTAGCATATCATTTACTTTGACTCTTGCTCCCGCTCAGATTGCTGCTCAGAAGAGGAACTTGAAGAACTACCACTACATCCTGGCCAATCTGGTGAGTTCAGGCTCAGCTTCCACACACAGAAGGCTGAGGCTAAGGACGTATGCAGATGACTTTAACAGTGCACACAAACTTTCCAGAGACGTGAAAGCGCTGGCTGTTATCAGCATGTGGAGCTGTTTCCAAATAAACTGCAGCGTTTCAGTTCATAAGTTTAAAGAGCTAGAAATTTCCAAATAAATTTAGAAATATGCAGGCTTTCTTTAAAAACTTAAAGAAATAAACTAAACTGTAAATACAGAGTAGTGCAAATAAATTCCAGACGATGTCATTTTTCATCACCGAAGTGTTCATGTCATTGTTTATTTATACTGAAGACAGGGTGTATGGGATGCAGTGAAAGTTCAGGCAGTGAAACCTGTTGCTTTCATTTGTGTGTGTGTATGTGTGTGTTAGGGCTTCTTGGACCTAAACGTCACAGAGTTTCAGAAGCTCGGACCGAACGTGACGGGCTTCCAGCTGGTGAATCGGTCAGATCCAGCTGTGCAGAAGATCAATCAGAACTGGCTAGACTTCGACAGCAAAGACCTCAAAGTGGCTCGCAGGAGGCTCAAGGTACACACACACACACACACACACAGACACACACACGCACAAACTTAGTACAGGGTTTTGTTCTCCAGTTTATGACCTTTAAAATCAGAATTGTATCCTCCCAGTATAAATGAGGTGTTGACAGTGTTGTTCTGACATCGTGTTTACAGGTGTCATATAAATGATCATTTGTAGCATCACTTTAATATCATCACTCTGCTGAAGCAAAAGGAATGAATACGTGTTGTTCAGGCTAAAGCAGCAGTGACACAAACACAAACTACCATTTAGAGACACTTTTCCATCCACGTCATTGTTTTAATTCCCACTTGTTTCTTCTATTCTTCTTCTATTTTAAATCTATTAATGGAAAGAAAAAACCCACATTTCTGCATGTTTAAAGCAAAATCTCATCTCATTGTGTCACCAATACAACTGTGAACAGGATCAGGATTTTAACCACTGTCCTCGTCTCTGAACACTCAGTACACAGGAGCTCTGACCTATGATGGTGTCAGCGTCATGGCAACGGCATTCCAAAATCTGCGGAGGCAACGGATCGACATCTCTCGCCGGGGCAACGCGGGGGAGTGCCTGGCCAACCCGCCCGCTCCGTGGGGACAGGGCATTGACATCCAGAGAGCCCTGCAGCAGGTACGCACAAACAGCAGCTACAGCACACAGGCAGAACTGAGAGTGGAAGCAGCTGCCACAGAAGCCCCACCCACCTGCTGTTCAAAGCTTCTGTTTGTGAAAAGCAGCCAATCAGAAAAAGCTGGTTTAAAGGGAGATAAATAAGGATTATTTTGAACTGTGAATCACATAAAGCTACTCCAGTCCAAGAATAGAAATACGGAGGTGGGAATGAGGAGAATACTCCCTCTTCGAAAACACCAATCCTTTTAGGTCCTCTGAGAAAGTAAATATTAACTCCGAGCTGTTCTCAGATCCTCAGGCTGCTCCAGCAGCTCAGAGGAGATGAAAAATGAAAGTTTTGTACTGAAATGTCCCAGAAATGTCCTAGCCTGTAGATCGAAAAACATGTCAGACAAACGGAGCGTGAAGCACTTTAAACACAGAGGAATTTAAAATCAATGTAAGTGTTAAAAGCAGAAATAACGGGCTCTCTCCATCAGTGCTGCCGAGCTCTCTTGGTTATGAAATCCTGCAGTTTTTCATTTTTGTTTGCTTTTCTTTGTGTTCGCAGGTTCGTCTGGAGGGGCTGACGGGTCACGTCCAGTTCGATGAGCGCGGACATCGAACCAACTACACTCTGACTGTGATGGAGCTCAGCCACATCGGACCCAGGAAGGTGCTGCTCCCGCCGCTCGTTGTTTTGTTCAGTTCAGTCGGGGTTTGTGTGGAGTTGCACTCAGCAGGTTTTCACTGCATCAGCTCCTTCCAGTAATTAGCTCCCTCTCCTCAGATTAAAACTGCGATAATCAGTGAAATCAGCCTCTGCTGCATTTGTTTGCTGCGGGAACCTGCCGACTCTCAGCTTTCTATTAAATTCCATCAAACAGAGCATCACACAATAACTTATCATTGTGATGAGCTGCTTAGTTCTGCTTACTTTGTAGTTTACAAGACATCAGAGTGGGATATTTTAAAGTTTGATGGGCACTATGGAAGAAACCAATAAATAAATGGTTTCAAAAATTTCCAGAGGCCTCTGGAACTTTATAGTCTACAACATCCAAAAGACACCAAATGGCACAAAACAACAGCAAATGGATGCAAATTTAAAAAGAAAAAAAAGGAGCCAAAACTTATACAAACCAACAAAAGCGATGCAAAATGAATATAAATATACAGAATGACTCAAAAGGCCTGTAAAACTTGAGAGAAAATCAGACATGAATTGTGAAAGTGAGTTCAAAGGTCAAATGTGACATGATTTTTGATTTCAAACTAAAATGAGATGTTTAGAATCCATATATGTCTTTATGTTATAAATACAAATGATGGTAGTAGGGAGCAGTTTTAAATAGCTCTATAGTATTATTATCACTTTCACCTTGAAGGAGAGGTCAGAGATCAAATATGATCTTCATAATGCACTTCCTATAAGCTGACAAAACACATTACACTTGAAAGAATCCTCGTTTCTAAGTTATGAGACTATCTCTCAGTTTTCCACCAATAAATCATTAAGTTGAGCTTGAAGACCTCCAAAGATTAATGGATTATAAACATGAGCTGGCTCTACACCTCCTTCAGAATTCATTCAAAACCTTTCAAGCAAACACTACCAAAAACATGATGATGTATGCGGTGGTAATAAAACCTAAAAAGAGCAAAACCAGACACGAACAGACAGAACTGAGGCGGAACGACAACATGACCTCTGTGAGATGTAACATGACCAGAAAGAGATGATAAAAGAGGACAGAGAGACACAACTAACTAAATGTAGATGGACAGTGAATACATGCAGAAGGAAAGAGAGCTGGATTCAGAACAAGCAACAAAGCAACAGAGAGCGAACCAATGCAAGATGACAGAAAAAGGAGACAAAAGGAATGATAAAACAATTAGTAAATGCACTGGTACTTAAACAGTCCAAAGGATCTATCGGGGGTAACTCAGGGTTCAGAATCTTCCCCAAAGAGACTTTGGCATGTGGATCGATCCAGTGACCTTCCAACTGGTAGATGACGTGTTTGACTCCCTTTGACCCTGTTTGAAACAAATGTCTGAAACACCAGAAACAACTATAATCAACTAAAAGTGGTGTAAAATCTTCTTCATCTAAGTAGATGAAAAATGCAAAGCAGAAATAAAGAGAGAGAATCACTGGGATCAACAGATCAACAAAAAACAGTCAAAGAAAAAGCAGAACGAGATTGAAAATTAAGAGAAGGAGTGGTAATCAACTAAAAAGAGATATAAAATTCATGTAAGATTCACAGTGATATGCAGAGAGACCCAAACAGATGCAAGAAGGGTTATAAAGACTAAAGGACACACAAATTTAAATGTACACCCAATGACATTCTTTAAAGTTCGGCAGCCGTTCACGGTCATACATTTGTGGGATATTTTCACCACATCTGATTGAGGACAAACGGTGACGTCAGAGTTTCTGATGGAAAACACATCACACAAAGAAAACTTGAAGAATCAAAGCTGGTCAAGTCTGAAAGTTTAGACTACTCAGACTGAAAGTGTGACTGAGGTGAACGGGACGACCAGTACTGCAATATGTCAATGGGGACATTTTCTTCACATATGCAGTTTGTTGTTTGAGGACCAGTTCTTTTGCAGGCTTGACTGGTTTTAATTTAAGATTTTCAGACTGACTTTGATTGGCACAAAGCAACGTCCAGTGAACTCGTCAAAGGACAGAATTGAAAAAAAGACTCAAAATAATCACTGCATGATGCAAAATGCCCAGAAAGACCTGAAGATAGACCACAGGATGCAGGATGTTTGAATTACACAGTTAGGAGGTTTGGGAGCAAGGCGGGTTTACCACACAGTCTGTTCATGGGAAAAGGGGACAGAGCCTTGGTGAATATGAGGTTCTGAACATGCAGTGACCTGTGTTAGCTGTGTTTAGACCAAATCATTTCCAGGAACTTTGAAAATGCAGGAGACAAAAAAATTCCACTCCAGCTGAAAAACAGTAAAGTTCAATAAATTAAATGTGTTACAAAGCTGCAGTGAAGGTTCTGCTGATCTTTGCGCTCAGGTCTTTTCAGCATTACCAAACATTAATGGCCAGATTTGCTACTTACATTAAAAATAGCATGTGATGTGATTAGTTTTAAAGTTGATTTAAAAAGTAGTATTTTTTCTAAACACAGGAGCAATCAGTTCATTTCAACACGGCATGCCTAATCTGCTAAGAAATCCGCTTTAGTGCAAGGTCACAAACTGACAAATGATAATCAGCTGTGGGTAGTTTACGAGCAGGAGAGGCTCAGCTTGTTAAATGTAATCAGAAAAGCATAAATAAAGGTCACCAGGTGCATGTTAAATTTAAGCATACAGTGTCAGTCTACCAGACGCAGTCGCTAGAATGAAATCAGCTTTCAGTAATCGACAGGCTCAGATGTAGGACTGTAAACAGTGCGACTGTATAAATTTCAAACCTCTGTTCTTTTAGCTGATGTTTCATATTTATCGTGACTGCTGGAAAGTACAGTTGACACGGCAGTGACAATGAAAGAGATTTTTTATTTAAATTCATTAAAAGCTGGAATATTATTTAATAAAGAAGAAACGATCCACGCTGCTGTTTTACACATGAAGGTAATGTCCCACTTATGGGATCATCTGCTGTCCCACTTTACTGAACTCTCTCAGGTGAAGTGGGCCACAGGTATTGTAGTCTCATAATAAAAACATAAATGAAAAACATTTTACTCATCACAAAGTTAGCATAGCAAATAGGGTAAATAAGCAGAAAGGTAAGCAGGAGGCTCAGTAATGATAACATAAGTATAGAGTTGTGGTCCAATGGTGCTGTTTTGTGTACAGATCGGCTTCTGGAATGAGAAGAGAGGCTATGTGAACACAGCCATCTACAGGCCGATGCAAGAGGAGTTTTACAATTTGCAGAACAAAACCTACATCGTCACCACCATCCTGGTAAGTTTGGGAAGGCAAGATGATGACTTCAAATATTTCACACAGTGTAGTAATATATTACTTGTTATGTTTGGAAAAAGTAAAGTATTATGTTACTTACTTAGTCCCTGTTTAAAGTCATTTGTTAGTTGTTAACTTGTTCATAACATGGGCACCATTCACTGTCACATATTTACCAGCTAACAATGCAAACCTTAGGCAACAGTCTCACACACAGTCACAAATCTCTGTACTGAAAGAGTCACATCAAAGCCTGAAGAGCTTGGCAGTGGTCGTCACAGTGACTCCAAATGAAGCTAAAATCCTGACTACTCCTGTTACCTGTTGAAGTTCAGGCTCTGGCTGCTTGACTGGAATAAGGATACCCTCAGCTTTAACATCACTCTGTACAGATGTTTGCACAGACTTTATATCATCTTATCAACTGTGGATATTTTTTCTTTGGCCACGACATTCATGTCCTTTCTATAAAATTTAAAATAATGTTCATATCTCCACTCCTCATGTTTTCTTCATGTTTTTTCTCACTTACCCGCCTGTCTCTGCCAGCTTAACATTTTTCACCAGGAAGGGTTAAATGTGTGAAGAGGTATATTTTAAACTCAAACCACAATCTTGGACCTAAGTGACATGCTGTAAGTGAGTAAACGTAACCAGCGACAGTAAAAATCGGATGAAACCAGAACAGAAGCAAAACAAGTGCAGAACATAAAGCTCTCAAAGGGACACAAACCACGGCCTCCAAGCTGCGACCGGGCCCTTCATCTCTCTATAACTAGTATCCATCATATCACAGCAGCATCTGCAGGAATAACATCCCATGCCCCGGGATGGGAACATGTTGGTCTGGATATGTTAGAATACTGAGGTACGACTGCACTACTACTGCAAAATAAACAGTAAACACAGAAAAGAGGAAGTCTGTTTAGGAAGTTTTCTCACATTTTCCTCAGAAAAGAGTCACATAAGGAGAAGAAAAAAAGGCACTTTTTACTAGAGAAGCACAATGTAAAATAATCTAAGCTAAACATACTTGAGTAGAGCGGCAGTGACATTCACACTTCTGCCTCCTCATAGGAAGCTCCCTACATGATGCTAAAGAAGAACCACGAGCAGTTTTTGGGAAACGATAAATATGAAGGTTACTGTGCTGAGCTCGCTGCAGAGATCGCCAAACATGTCGGGTTCACGTACCGCCTTGAGCTGGTAGGCGACGGCAAGTACGGCGCCAGAGACCCCGAAACAAAGATGTGGAACGGCATGGTGGGAGAGCTGGTGTATGGGGTGAGTGTGAGCAGTGCTCGTTTCCACAGTTAAAATGTTACTTTTCCTTATTTTTATTCTTATTTTTAACAAACCAACAGCACATTAGTGAATCTCTTAATAGTTTCTGTATTTGGTTTGCAACTCTCAGCTTTTACATCATCATGTTGAGCATATGTTGCTCTAAAACCTGCATATACCTTTCAGCACTGATGGTGCCTTTCCAAATGTGCAAGCTGCCAATGCCATAAGCCCCGATGCCCCCCAGTACCATGCAGGCTGTTATCAGTACAAAAAACCGAGTGCTGATATCAAGCTAGATGGTCTCTCTCCTCTTTAGTCTGGAAGCTGTTGTGCCCATATTTTCAAGCATTTCAGATGTGGATTTGTATGACCACAGAACAGTTATCCAGGTTCCGTCAGTCAGTTTTAAATGAACGTTGACCCCGAGAAGACGGTGGTGTTTCTGGAGCTCGTTCATTTATGGCTTCTTCTTTGCATCACAGAGTTTTAACCTGCATTTATGGATGGCACCCTGAGCTGTTTTCACAGACAGCGATTTCTTGAAGTGTTCCTGAGCCCTTGCAGGGATTTCAATGACTGAATGATGACCGTTTCTAATGCAGTGCTGCCTGAGGGCTTGAAGATCATGCCATCCTTGTTTTTTGCACACATAGATTTCTCCAGATTCTCTGAATATTTTGATAATGATATGTAATGCAGATGATGAGATATTCAAATTTTGAATTAAAGAACATTACAGTATTCGGAAAGTTATTTTGCACATTGGCTGAACCTGTGCCCATATTTATTTCTGAGAAACTCTCCCACTCTAAGATGCTTTTTCTATATTCAGGTATATTACTGATCCGTTACCAGTTGACCTGCTAGTTGCATTTTTTTTTTTTTAAGGTAATGTGTCAATTAATTTATGGCTTAATACTTGTAGCTTGAACAGAGGCTGCACGAACTTTAACTGTATGTTGGTAGCTTCAGTTTTAAGATCTTTTGTTTTTATGCTGTGTGGAACAGAGAGGTGATGGATGGGAGCAGTCGAAAAGCTTTTTTTTTCATGTTGAAGCTCGTTGAACAGGTGGTTTGATAAAGAATTCAGATTGTTACCTGTAATGGTTCTGATTGTGATCACAGTAATGAGCGCTGCTGCTGCGACTCTTGGAAAATGATTTCTTCCACTCCTTCTGGGTTGATGCCTCTTTGCTGCTTGACTATGAATTACAGCTGTGATGAGAGCAATCATCACTGCTGCTGTGTTAGCAGTGTTTTTGTTGAAAAAAACTGCTTGGGCTGAATCTTACAATACTTTTATTTGCATACAAGGTTCTAAATATGTCCGATGTCATGATGTGAGGGAAGCACTCATGCATCACCTTCCAGGCCACGTAAGCCTGGGAACATAAGCCCCATTTTGGCTGCTTGTATTTGCAGCCCTGCCTTTAACTAAATCTGTGGTGAGAGAGGTGAGCCAGACTGTGGGTTGTGGTTCTAACCCAGCAGACTGTCACGTAATCTTTTACCCAAACTATCATTCCCTATTAACCCTCATAATGTCCTACCGATTGGTATTCTCCTTTTGTCCTCTGGGGTCAAAAATGACCCCAGGAGAACAGGAGGGTTAAGAATGCTGTAGCTCATCAGTGAGATACTGTTAACACCATGTGTTTAAATTCAAAGATCAATAAAAGTTGCAGCAATACCTTGAAGTGTTAAATTTGTATCTCTGTTGTGGATATATGAAAAGGGGAAAAAGAGCTGGCTTAATGCGCTTCCATACATACATACTTACATACATACTTACACACATACTTTCCATACATACTTTCCTGTTAGCAGAGGGTTTTGTGCCTCTCCTGCAGAAGGCGGACATGGCGGTCGCCCCGCTGACCATCACTCTGGTGCGAGAGCAGGTGATCGACTTCACAAAACCCTTCATGTCTCTGGGAATCTCCATCATGATCAAGAAACCCACCAAGTCCAAACCGGGCGTCTTCTCTTTCCTCGACCCGCTGGCCTACGAGATCTGGATGTGCATCGTCTTTGCCTACATTGGGGTCAGCGTGGTGCTCTTCCTGGTGAGACCGGGGAGACTAGATGAATAAAGCTTTCTTTTAACTAATGTTAGCTAACATAATACTTTGTGAAAGACTGGTGATCTGTACAGGATGGATGGATAGTTGGGTGGGTGGATGGATGGGTGGCTGGAGCTAATGCAAGCCTAGTCAGTGACATTAAAATTATTCTTGATTGCTTCACATATTGTAGAAATGACTCCAAACGCTGTTAGAACTAGAAGAGTGAGAGAGATCGAATTCTTTAAGTTTACTGTTAAACTGAGAATCCTTGTTTTTTTATCTTAAACAGGTGAGTCGGTTCAGTCCTTACGAATGGAACGGTGAGGAGTCTGATGATGAAGATGAAACTGCTCCCTCTTCTTCTCGAAGAGCTCAGGCCTCTTCATCCGCAGAACATACCCACTCTCCAGGTATCTCAGCATATATGTAGTATTTTTTTCATTTATTCTTGTATCAACAGAAACCGAACCTTCATCTTTTATATTTTTGTTTGTTTGCTCTGTTAGGGTTCTCCCAGGCTCAGGGGCAGAACCAGAACCAGCAGAAGGAAAAGGAGACCCCAGAATACACCAACGACTTTGGCATCTTTAATTCTCTGTGGTTCTCACTCGGGGCATTTATGCAGCAGGGCTGTGACATTTCTCCCAGGTATGACAGCTGTCCACCTGTCTAATTAATTTTTTTCATCATGTTATCCCTCACTTCTACCTCCTTACATGCTTTTGTGAAATATTGGGGTTTTGCCATTTTTGGCTTTGAAGGTTTGTTTCAAAGCCAAAAAACCTACAAATTTCCTTTGTAGGAAATTTTGGTCTTATTTTCATAAAAGTGATGCAATTTTACTGTATGGCAAAATGTTTGAAACACTTCCTGTAATACATTTTTATTAACTTCTGTATTTCACTTTTATTTTATTTTTGTTTTACTTTATTTTATGGTTAGCCCAAAGGTCTCAATGATCACTGTAATTTTAATTTCACATATTAATTTGGTAACCCACATGGGAGCAGTTTGTATCTGTTTTATTGGAACGACTTTACTATTTTTATCTGTCCTTTTTTTCCAACTTGGCGATAAAGGTATCAGTGAAGAGTGCAACGTTTTTGAAACTTAAAAATTGATATGAACCAAACAAAGACGTTCGGTGAAATCTGTGTGAGTGCTGTTACAGAGGACCTCGCAAACATGAGAACACACACACACAGCTTTATGATACGCTCTCCGTTGCATCATTGATGTATGGAACTCATTCATGTAGACACGCAAACACACACACACACACACGCACGCATCATGAAACGCGGCCGATTCTGTGTGACATGCTGCCGGGTTTGTTGTATGTTACCGCTGCATTAAGGCCTGAGGCTCTTTCTATTCTGGATCTACTGCAGTCTGTATGTTTGTGTGTGTCCTCATATGTATGTAAGTGTGTCACTGTGTGTGTATTTTGGACCATTTCAGTGACTGTCTTTTTCATAATCCCATAGCCAGAATTTCATGAGATGTTATCTGTATGCTGCATACAGATAACATCTCTTGAAATATGTTGTATAAGAAGGCAGTCATAGTCTCACTTTTGCCTCACAGACTTTTACACTCACTTGTAAGGATTCTGCTTGGCATTACCTTTAGCATGTCTCGATGTGTACATGGACCTATGAGAGGGTTGGACTTTTCTCACTGGATGTCCGTTAATAAATACCAGTGTATGTGTGGGTAATTGTGTTGTTGTAGGACCATTTCTGTTCTGGATCCAGGCTGCCAGTGAAATCCTGTTGTTGGCAATCATCTTAACAGGGCCACTAATGAGTTATTTTGCCTTACTAAATTCAGGCCTCCATCTAAATGAATGGTGAGAGAGTCATAACTTTCATTTTAGTGGTCATGGGAATCTCAGATCGCCAGTGATACCTGATGCTTTAAAATAGTTGCTGACGTTTCTCAAAATAAGTTTTAGAAATATCTTTCTCCTTCTGTTGTCTTTGAACCATACTATAATTGGTCATGTTCCATCCATCCAGCCATCTTTTGATTCTTATATGGGTTGTGGAGGGAGCAGTCTAAGCAAACATGCCCAGACCTTGAATTCCCAAACAAGTTGAGAGATGTAATCTTGGTTTGCACAGGGCCCTCTTCCCAGTGGAGCATGCCCAAAACAGCTCACTTAGGAGGTACCCAGGAGACATACTAGCCAGATGCTCAAACCACTTGAACTGACTCCTTTTGATGTAGAGGAATAGTGGCCCTTCTCTAACGACTTCCCAAATAGCCAAGCTCCTTATCTCTATGGGAGAGAAGCTTACTTCTGCTTGTATATGCAATATTATTTTGAATATTAAGTCTCAGTCACTATCCAGAGTTTGTGACTATTGGTGAGGGTAGGAATGTAGACTGACCAGTAAATCAACAGCTTTGCTTTCACACTCAGCTTGCTCTTTAACACAACAGACCGGTTCCTCATCTCTCAGTCTCCTGTTCCTCTCTCCCCTCATTCATGAACAAAATCCCAAGGTACTTAAACTGATTTGTGCTGGAACTGATCCCTGATCTTGAGTAGACACTGGAGAAGCTAATTCTCATTCCTGCAGCTCTACACTCTGCTCACCCATAACAGTGTGAGCTACAGGTCACCACCTGATGACACCAACAGAACCACGTCTTACTTACTTAGACTCAGTTCCTCCTGCGCCGGATGGCGCATTGGGCGGCAAGGGATCGCCAACGAGCTCGGTTTGCAGCCACATCTTCGGCCTCGTCCCATGGAAGATCGACCGCTTTCAGGTCCTCGATGAATGACCGTCTCCACGTCTGTTTTGGTCGTCCGCGGCTCCGTGACCCTCGGGCGGGTCTCCACAACATGGCTATCTTCGGCAATCGTTCCGGGTGTCGGCGAAGAACATGACCGGCGAAACGAAATCGTCGCTCCAATACCACATCTGCTAGTGGTCGTGAGGCGGTGCGCTGAAGGACCTCCTCATTGGTAACACAGAACCACATCATCTGCAAAAAATAGACAGCCAGGAGGAGGGGTCCTCAGAGTCACCTATGACTGGCCCAAAAAATAATGAACAAAATCAATGGCAGAAACCCAATGTGGACATAGCTCTTAGTACGGTTGCAACAATAGGCCAGGTAACGCTTACTGCTCAAGGAGTAAGCAGGCCTGCAGGCCTGGTCCACATGCTTTTGAACCTTCTCCTTGGGTTGTCATCATGTTTTTTTTTTGTTTGTTTTTTTTATTTTTTGTCATCTGACCCATGCAAATATCACCACATGTCTTTGACTTTCAGCTTGTGAACTGAAAGGTGTGCACCTCGTCCCTCCTCTTTTTCATGTCTGTTTTATTAAGGTGATGCATGCCAGAGTCACACAGAGAGAGAAAACATCTGACCTGCATTTTTGTGCCAGGCTGTCATCTGTGATGCTAAGTTGAAGCTAGAGTATTTGTTTGCATGTCAGTATCTGTTTAACTCTAACAGTCAAGTTAAGTTTTACACACAGCTCTTAAATGCCTATTTTTGATCCCAGCTTTATAAATATAAGAAGATATAAGAAGCTTTATAAATATAAAACACATGGACAGATAAATTAGAACAGTAATTCCATCTGGCGGCACTTATACTTCAGGGGTGTGTTTCCAATTTTCTCGAGGTATTTACCATTGATTAAAGAAAAAAAAGTTTGTGCAGAGACCGTTTTAACTGTCGTGATTGAGAATGCATAAACATAGTGGGGAAACACACTCAACAGTGACTTCATTAGGTACACCCTTTCAACTGCTCGTTAACACAAAGGCCTAATCAGCCAGTCACATGGGAGCAACTCAGTGCATTTAGAAATGTAGACATGGTCAAAACAACCTGCTGAAGTTCAAACTGTACAGAATGAGGAGGGAAGGTGTTCTAAGTAACTCTGAGCATGGCATGGTCTTAAACTCAAACTGGTTTCTTGAAAACAATGATTTCATTGTACTTAAAAGGACCCCACAGTCAGCAGATCTCAATTCAACAGACCTTCTTTGGGATGTGTTAGAACATGAGAATCGTATCATAGATGTCGAGCCTACAAATCTACTGCAACTGTGTGATGATATCATGTCAATATGGACTGAAATTGCTGTGGCATAGATTCAACAAGGTGCTGGAAACTGAATAACTTTCCTAATCGTCTTTTTTATGTTTAGCTACAAGTATTTTATGACATCCTGAGGCTGAAATTCTTTAAGTATTTTAATGTAAAGTGCTAATGTTATTAGGAGACACCAGTTGTGTATCATCTACATAACTGAAATAATTTGTTATATTTTCTGATAACAGAGTGAGGTGGAAGCATAATCACGTGTTATTGCATTTTGTGCAAATTCAATGACTAGTCAGCTTTGTTCCTGGTTCTGTCACAGTAAATGTAATTGAAGAAAATAAGAAGGACCCTGAAATATCCCCAGTGCACCCTCTTAACCCTGCCTGCTGTGCCTGAAATTGAAAATTTATCTTCCTTGCTCTTCTTCCCCTTCTTGTCTTCTCCAGGTCTCTCTCAGGTCGAATTGTCGGAGGAGTTTGGTGGTTTTTTACCCTCATCATCATCTCCTCCTACACAGCCAACCTGGCAGCCTTCCTCACCGTAGAGAGGATGGTGTCCCCCATAGAGAGTGCAGAGGACCTGGCCAAGCAAACAGAGATTGCCTACGGTACCTTGGACGGAGGCTCCACTAAAGAATTCTTCAGGGTGGGGACACATTTCTAGAAGTGCACAAGTTCTAGTCAAGGTAGCAGCCTGAGAAAGAATGTTTTTCTACAAGCACAATAACACATAGATACTCTCTGCTCCTTCATCAGCGGTCAAAGATTGCAGTGTTCGAGAAGATGTGGTCGTACATGCGGAGTGCAGACCCATCGGTCTTCGTCAAGAGCACTAGTGAGGGTGTGATACGGGTCAGAAAGTCAAAAGGGAAATATGCCTACCTGCTGGAGTCCTCCATGAATGAGTATATCGAGCAGAGGAAGCCCTGCGACACCATGAAAGTAGGAGGCAACCTGGACTCTAAAGGCTATGGAGTGGCCACGCCCAAAGGATCCCCGCTCAGGTAGACTCTGAATCTCCAGATAGAGGATAGTCTGTGTGGGACTAATGTGTGTCTTGTTCTGTCTGCTTTTTTTGTGGGGAAATTAGGTCACTGCATGCAAAAGTATCACACTGGGGTGTATTTTTAAAAACATATGCACTATATATCATGGTGTCATAATATTGGAATGTAGTAAATACAAATTACTGCTATTAAAAACTTTCAGCCAGTCTCTCCAGCGCCCTCTGGTGTGTGGATGCCGGCATCTTTAGTTCCCCTGGGAAAAATAAAAAGGGCACGAAAATTAAAGTTTGCATTAAAGTTTTCTTTTATAGCTAAAATATTTTAGTTAGCAGAGCTGCTTTTGTCTGATTGACATCCAGTAGTAGAAGTACTGTAAGTACATGAGGAATGTCACAATAATAGACGATTTTGTCAAAGTCTTACAGAATTATAAGCAAAACCCACTAAGTGTATCAGAGGTGGAAGAACTTGGAGGATGTCCACTAAGTGATTTATTTATAGTTTGCTGACTGAGTATGAGCGCACAATTGATTTTTCTGTCACAGCTTCTCAGTTTGGAGCTACTTTTAATTAGTTTGTATAAAGTGAGCTACTTATCAAGAGTTCAGCCCTACTTAGAGGGTCACAAGATTAATCCGAGGGATTGTGAAATGATTAATTGGAGAGTAGAGAACTTTTACCTTCTGCTTGTGTTGTGAATCACTGGATAATTTATCCTCTGAACCTCGCACGGCTATTTAAATGAAACAATGCAAGCAGAAGAATAGCTTCTTCGTGGAACAGCTTTCATATTTCTTATGTTATTGTCTTCGGGTCACAAGCTTAAAAGTTTGTGAGCTTCTGCTTTAATCTTTGTAATGTATTAATTTTACGAGCTTGTGATACATATAGTGGAACTGAAATGTCAATGTTCGACTCTGAAGTATGGCTAAGTAGAAGTTTTATGGAGGAGGGAAATAAAATAAATGGCTATCATGGCATTATATAATCAGTGAAATTACTTTATAATTTACTCATAGGAACTGAGACTGAGGAGACTTGGTCCGACTTCTGCACAGCACAGAGCGCTGTTTCAAACTCAACAACCTGGATGCTGTTTTCTCCAAAGCCTGATGTTTGGCTGACGTTAACAGAGCAGATCCAGTTTTTAGACATAACAATCAAACGTCAAAATCTGTATTCATGATTGGAACATGAAAACTGATCCAACCCCCCAGAGAACAGCTTTTTAGGCTTTTAGACTTGTTTACTCTCTCTGTGTGTGTGTCTGTGTGTCTGTCTGTCTCTTAATCTGTCTTTTTGTCTGTCTTGTCTCTCTCTTTTTGTTTGTCTTTGTCAGTATCTGTGTTTGTCTGCCTGATGCTGCCCTGTCGGCCTTTTTGCTGTCTGTTGTCATTTGTTATGCCCGTCTGACTGCCTACCTGCCTGTCTCTCTGCTTCTACGTTCACCAGAATCCTGACATCTAAAAGTAACATCCTAATGAATCTCATTCTGTGTCTGTCGATCAGTCTGCTGCTGTCAGGTAAAACGCTGCTTTAAGAGAAACACTTAGGTGACCCTCATTCATTGATGTTTATTTATCAGATAAGGCAGTTTGCTGACGATTACTGAAGCATATAATGATTATTCCAGAATTGAATTCCTTTTTTGAACTATGAACAGTTTAAAGTTTTCCATTTGGTTTGGATTATCATTCCCATTACAAACCAGTATCCTTGCACTTAAAGGTTTTCGGTGATGTCCACTAGAAAGCAAGATCCTTGCATGATGCAAGCTTGATGTAAGGTGTATTATTCCTGCAAGACTGCAGAGTTCCTATGTTTGAAAAATATCACTCGTGTTAGTGAATGTGACTGTTAGATGGAAAGCACTTCGGTGAAGAAAAAAGTACTTGTATGCATGAGTGTGAATGAGGCCTGTTGTATAAAGCACTTTGAGTGCTCGAGTAGAAAAGCTCTATTTTAGCATCATGTAGGGTGTCACGTACATTATCCGGCCTTTAAGTGATGAAGTGATGAATCCTGTTTCCGGGCCCAAACTGCTCTGCATTTAATAAGGCTGTTGTGTTTTTAACATGTTTTAATGCTTTGTATCTTGTTCTATTTAACTATCTTATGATGTAGTTATGATGTAACTACAGCCCAGCCAATGCAGCAGTATATTAATGACTAACCTCATATTGTGGATGGATTATCTCAGTTGTTCTCCTGACTGAAGTTTGGTCCGTTTACAGCA
>VUQG01032122.1:0-15787 GCA_015106755.1 Etia nguti | reverse complement strand
GTGAAATGATTTTTTTTTGGGGGGGGGGGTTCGTGTTATGGAAAAACTGTTTTAATATTATTTACACGTCACACTTATGTACTAATCAAAACTAGCTCAAACATCTTTTTTTCACTTTTCACTTTTCAAGGCGTAGAAATTAACAACACAGCTGAAGAGGGAAAACAGAAACTTTTCCCGTAAGGCATATTATGGTGTCATGCAATTTCACGCTCTTGCAAGTTTGCAGCACAACAACAGTGTCAGAACAAAGGACTTGATAATCTACTGATATCTAAAGCCTAATTTTCTGGAAGGAACGTATGACAAACTTGATCTGTGTTTAAATAAATGTGACTTTACTTTACTCAAGAAAGCAGTGCACATTACTAGAACAAAACAGGAGGGACACACTTGATCTATTGTTCTACCGTTTGTTTACTTTCTGTTATATTTCGTCTGTCATGTCTCATCCCCAGATGATAAGAGTTTCCGAATGCCGACGGGCTACCTTTAAGACTGACTGGAGCCTCTGTGCATAATTCCACAATCACAAACGCTACAATCAAGCAGTAGGTTTGGAAACGGCACCCAGTGCTTCTCTGTGGTGCACAGAGCCACTGCAGGGGGTGGGGGGATGTCATGTTTTTGGGTCCTTGTTTTGTTTGTTGGTACAGTTTTTTTCTTTGCGTTGCCAGTTTTCTCTTTCTTTCTGTGTTCCCCTCTCTCAGTTATGTTTAGTTTTATGGTGCACTGTACTCACACTAGGCACCTTGCACGTGTGTTTAAACCCCAAAGCCAGTTCTACTTCTAACAGTAATGTGATTGGTGTGTGCATGAGTGCAGTCAAGTGAACTGTGCTCTGGTCCAACTGAAGAGATGAGCCTTGCTCAGTTAGACCCAAGCGCAGTACACAAGTACTGTGATTGGTATTCGAATGCTTCCTCAGTGACAGTGACTGCCCCTGTGAAAATCACTGTGTTATGTAAATAGCAAATCAGTAACGCATGTGAGAGGCCAGTGTGTCACCGCCTCCAATTAAGCTACAAAATGCATAAAATCATGAACCTCATTGTGCTCTCTGAAGCGAAGTTGAGATGTTGAAACAAAGTGAAGTGTACTCGGGTCCGCATGTAAAGAGCAGTATGAGCACAGGACAGCGAGGCAGTGGGAAGATGGGACAAACACACTTGGGGTTGGTACAAGGCAATCATGCTTAGTGCGAGTACACCATCAGTCTTTTTGTCTCTCTGTTGGTTTTTTTCCTCTTTTATTTAGTGTTCTCATGTGCAGTCTCTTGGTTTTACTTTCTGATTTTGTTCCTTTCCCTCCTTTTCCCTCCTTCTATCTTATCCTTTTTAGCTGCATTTGGATTTGACTTTTTCCACTGTTTTTTGTTGTTAACGACAAAGAAAAATGAGAATTGTTTTATTGATCCACACTATTTTAAAACCACAACCACGCTTTTGAGCACCTAAACTTTGGAACAGCCTTCCTCAGCCTATTAGGTCACCTAAATCTGCTGGGGAAAAAAAAAAAAGATTTTGCAAACTAATTTGGGCAATAGTTTACATCAAATACATGCATGTATATGCTGTGATGACACTAAGACCATATGGTTAACTATGTGTCTGCATGTGTCGTCTTTTATTCAAATTGCAAAGCACTTTGTAAAAGTGTGCTTTAAAAGCGCTATGCACATAAAGTTATTATTATTATTACATTTGCACAGAGACTAAGCCCATGTTTGATGTTATTAAACATCATGGGGGCTGCATTAATTTAATGGAATAACAATTGTAATCCATCAGGTTCCTCTGAGTCGTAATGATAGAGCTGTGATATCGATAAATCTGTTAACGTAGACAGTCAGCATTTTTCTCAGCTTCCCTCTCTGGCTTCAAATAAGCGAGACTTTATTAATATATCAGGTCTTTTCCAGTCTTACTGACCACACACATTCACAATCTGCTGCTTTGGCTGTAGCAGCCGTGTTGTTTTCAGTCCGTGTTAAGCGTTTAAATTATTCAGACTTTTCCCATAGTATAGTTTTATCTTTGTTTGTCAAGTCAGCCGCTCTGGTGTAAGTAGACCTGTCAATGTTTCTGGTTGGTTATTTGCAGCCAATGCCACCCATTTCATGTGACTTACCGAGCTGACGCCTACCTTTGTGTGACCACTTATTGTTAAAGTTCTGGTGAGTGAAGACAGATAATATAGATAATATGGATGTTGAATTTGCTTCGTTCTGCAGGGCTCTGGTGATTTACAACCTTTATTTTTCCTTGACATAGTGCTTGGACTCAATTAGAGCCTAGAGAAGTCTCACTTCCTATCTGAGATTCAGAGTGTAGCACGCATCCTTTGTACATACATCATATACTTGCAAATATGATAACATGTACTAATAGACAAGTGAAAGTGAAAACAAGGGTGTGATTAGTCACCCTAGTTCAATGATCACAGTTGGGGTCTCTGATCCCAGTACAAAGCATAACTCCAACCCCCTCACATAATAAGCAACTTGAGAGGACAGATAAGCAGCAGCGTGAGGGCAGATGTAATAAGGCTGGACTGGGATCAGCTGCCGCTAATAGGCCAAGACAAGAGGGGCTGCACGAAACGGAGCAGGTTGGCTATAATATCCTTGACCATCAATTTAACACGCAGTGTAGTCTTCACCTTTTGCTTTCTGCATAGCAGATTATTGGAAAATAAACCATAATTCTCATTTAATGTGTCTGCGCTGGGTCATGATAACTTGTTCTGGAGTGGTTTGTATTAGTTTTCTGCTTCCTTCCAATTTCTTCCTTTCGAAAAATGTTATATGAATTATTTTAACTGTACGATGCTGGAGAGGTCATACCAAACATGGTACCCAGAACATTAAATAATTCTAACAGCTTTTACTTAAATTGAAGCACCAACATTTATTTAATGGTCCACGGAGTAACCTGCTATTCCATTTTGCTACCAAACAAACAAAAACAAAAAAGAAGACAACAAGCTGATAGGTGATGGCAAAAAAAAAGTGCAATCTAATTTTACTGTGTAGCTCCGTAGAGGATAATAGGAGAGCCAGTGGAGCCCAGAAGTACGATGCCTGGTTGAAACATGTTCCTCCAGTACCCAGGTGATACTTTATCACCGTCACTGAGTCACTAATGCTCATTTATAATTATTGCAGTAATTTTTCAATGATTTAAACGATGAAAAAAACTGAATAATAGGCATGTGAATAAGTGAATAACAAGTACAACTATTTCGTCTGTACTACCTGTAGGTACAAAATTACATTTGGAAAACAATTTATCTTCTTTGGTTGTGATATAATAAAGCACTCATCTCATCACAGTTTAATCAGCCGAGTGTTTCGTTTAGCATGCCTCAAAACTTCTTCTGTGCAAGATGCAGAAAAATATGAAAATATCAAATTTGTATAAAGCCCAAAAGCACATTGACACTTCTATTGGTATTTCTATTCTAATGTAATGCCTGAGCTTACCCTACAAGCGTAATCCTAATTGAATTTTATTGATTTAAAGCAAAGACTTCAATGAAAAAACAGACCGCTCATGGGTGTTATGTAATGTGGCATCTTGTCTAATCGCAAATGGGCATCAATTTATCACCTCACCAAAGAGTGAAGAAACAACGCGAGGCAGTAGATTAAGATCCAGAATAGCAGTGGTCATTTAAACCTGCTATTAGCAAGCTCAGGATTTCAGCCTTTCCCCACCGCTGACGATATGTGAGGAAAGATTTTGATGTGCTTTGCAATAAGCTGCCCTACTTGATGTTTGGAAATGGAAAAGTAGACTTTCACATTTACCACTAGATGACCTGGAGCTATAATTTCCAGTGTGTGCATGAAATTCTGCAGTTAAGCCTTTGATAATGTGTGTGTGCTATATCTCGTGAAGGTTTATCTATCGTGCTTCAGGCGCTTTTTACCTCGTTGTTACCCAGCTGAAACCAAGGCTGCTTCCCATAGGTAAAGATCTCCCACAGAATGACTCCAAAGCTCCAGACATCGCTTTCTGTGGAGAACTTCCTGTACATGATGCTCTCTGGGGGCATCCAGCGAATAGGTAGCATGGTGTGTCCTCCAACCTGAGAGGAGAATAGAGGAGAGGGGAGAGGAGATCTTTATTGCAAAACAGAAATGTTGCAGCTAAGACAGAGATAAGAAGACTCAGTCATCAACACAACTCCCTGGTGTCTGGGGATTAACTGTCCATACATGTAACTGATACTCTGGGCTTAACATTTCATGAATGCCTGCTGTGCTGCTGAATGTTGACACTGATGCAATATAGAAAAATGCTGACAGCTCTGTGTGCACTGAAGCAACAGAAATACTTTAGGTTATCATATAAAACGGCCCCTTTGTTCTTAAGTAAAACAGCAATCCTTTCTCTGCAGAAGTACTGGCATTAAGCAGAGGATCAAAGTCTCACAGCATGGAGCTGAATGTGGAATTTAATCAGTTTTTAAATAAATCAACCAAGGGGATAAGAGAGCTGCTGAATACACACTTATGCGCCATCATGGTAAAGAAGTTCATGTGGCTTGTAAGGAATGTGTTTAAATTCAACATAACAGCATGCAAACATGCGTTTCTAAGATCTGCATGAGGCAGGGACAGTTGAAGAATAGCACATATCAGCTTGAAGCAATTTGGTGTCTGCAAACCAGCAGCACATGAAATGAAGTCTCCCCTTGCTGTAAATCCTTTCAGGGTGGATATTAATCGATTAGACAATCACCCATTAATCATCAGCTTCCATTAGCAGGCATTGTTTTAAGATCTATTTCCCATTCGTGTCAGCGACTGTGTTTTAATCATGGCCGTGTCGGGTTGAATAAGACCGATGTGGGAATGAGCCGCAAAGTATTGCAAGTTTCAGCTCAGAATATGAGGGCAGTATCACTTACAGCGATTACTGCGGTGCTGGACGCTCGAAGTTTATTAGAAACAGATTTTTGTTTTTAGCGTGCAGGTGGTCTGACCATTGCTGGAGAAATGCTTAGTGTCACAGATTGCCAGCAAAGTTTACTGGCAATCAGAAAATAGGCTATTTAAGCCCTTTAAGCTATCTGTCATAACCACATACTTGTCAACACATGACTAAAGTTCAATACTCAGGCCACGTGCTGATTTCATGAGACAACAGATGTGGTGAGATGTGGCTGCACAATAATATTTGGATGATGAGTACTCTTTACTTTTTTACTGAGGTAAAGGTTACTCTCAACATTTCCAAACAAAGGCTTAAGATAGTAGGATTATGATTACTAATTAACTCCCAAGAGTAAACATTTAATAGCCTTTAATAGACACTTAGTGTTAAACCAATAGTGTGTTTGTTGCCATATAGAACTAAGGAGACCGCAGTCTACATAGTGATTTATACTATACACTGTGTTCTAGTTTATGTCCTGATCCTACTTAATCACCATTCATTTGTAACATTACAAATTATTACTTACAATACTAATTCTAAGCATTCTGTTGCCCTATCACTTCCTGCTGCCATATATTTGTGTTATCTGGTTCAGTTTTTGGCCTTTGCTGTTGTTATCTTGACAGTTCTGTCGAGATAAAATACGATGGATTTTAAGCCCCTTTGAGGTTTTTATCTCTAAGTCAGTGAAAGCACTCCTGCAGCATATCAGACACACATCTATCATCTGTCCATCATCAAAACCACCCATCCATCCATGCATTCACTGATCTATCCATCCATCCAGCAAGCAGGCCAGCAAGCTAGCCAGTCAACTACTCTTTTGGGCTCATTTTCTGTGCTTTAGGACAAAATAAAATCCACAGTCAGACGTGCCATAGGCTCTGAAATCATCATTGGGAGAACCTCTTAGCTTGTAGCTGCATTCACCCTCATATGGTTCCTCCTATCTGTACCTCTGGGTTACAACACAATCAGATTCATTTAATCATAATAAGCTCTTTTCCCAACTCCATTTACTGGCTCCAACATCTGTGTGCCTTCAGCTGTGAGTGCTGCGTGGCATTTTAAGTATCGAGAAAAAAAACTCAGCTCAAGTCTTACTAATTACCTCCTAGTTCCGTAGCGCGCTCATTGCACATTTCCTTTGAAAGTCAAACACAATCTCCGTGTGTCAGCTTGACGTAGCAGATGAATCTTGGTGGATGTTTTCAAAGAAACATAAGATTTGTCAGTCTGCCAAAAGTCTACTCCTTCCTGGGCATTTATTCAGAGCGTCCTTTAGTTTGTACACTTCATCAAATTTAGTTGCTGAGTTAAAGGCCTCCGTTTGTTTTCCTCTGTATGTCCTTCATCTGCAACCTTCTCAAATATCTATTAAAAGCACCAAGTTCATGTGTTAGCTCTTCCAATACTGACTACTAGCTACTTTCAAACTAGTCTTTTGTAAAACTATACAAGACAGTCTTGGAAAATATACCCATTCTTTGAAAAAGTATCAGTGACAACACTGGTTACCCTTACAGGCATATAGTGAAGATCAAGCAGCAACCTCCAGGGCTGAAAAATGAAGCTAGTCTCAAAAAACGGACCAGGTATGTGGTGTTGGTCCCTTTTAATAGAAATATCTAACAAATATTTGTCTTGCTGTGAAGTGCAGCCCATTCAAGAACCTTGTGCTTCAGTTTTGGTAAGTATAATGATATCTTTGCCTATGTTAATGGATGGCAATCACAACTGGTTAACCAGGCTTGCTAGCATTGCTAGCTAGTTCACATGTTCCTGTGTTAAGCTAGGCTCTCTGCCTCAGGCTCTGTATGCAGTCAATCAAAAAGCATGTTTCATGTGCCCTATGACTCTTCCACTATGAGTGCCACCACCTCCCATCAGAGCTGTTATCAGCTAACTATGATAAAGTAGTGAAAAAAATCTATAAAGAAAAACATACAACAGTTAAATAAAAAATACAACAGGAACACAAACCTGGCTAAGAGGTTTGAATAATTTGAGATAATATGGTGCAGAAAACTGTTAATCTTGGGATTTAGCACACGGTAAAAAAAACCCCCAACATTTTAATTCTAATTAATAATTTTAATGCTGGATGCATTGTTGGTACTGCTTCTAATATGAGGCCTGCACTGTAGAGCTCGGAAACTTTAAACTGAATAAATATAAATATTAGATATTACCGTCCATAGTCTAATAAAGGAGAGATGTAAATCACTTTAGAGAATTAACAGCTTCATTCTATATTTAGACTGAATTAGATACATAAAGAAAACATTTATACATTTTCTGTGTAATCAAATGAATTTATTAATTTGCCCACTTACAAAGAACAGTCTTCAATTTTTACATAAAAGCTATCAATTTATAACATTTTGTATTTTTATATATGTTACCGTCTATTACTATTTGTAAATATTTGTAATACTTATTAATGAATTTATAAAAATAATCTATAAACCCAGATAGAATGAGACTGTGCACTCATCTTAGAGGCATCTCTTTGCAGTAGGGGGACAACACGTTGTATTCTGGTTATATTCGTACATAAAAGCAAGGTTACTGAGCATTTATTTAATCTTTATGTAATTTTGAAGCTAAATTGCAACAAACAGCAATTACGTCATTATTTGTGGAATTGAATTTCGGAATTTCAGTTTTAAGTGTTCTATTTTTGCTGATATGTCACAGTTAATGACCGTATTATCACAAACTTGACTCCATTCAATCAAAAACTAACAGCAGACTGACTGGTCTTATTTTATCTAGGCTTTCATGCACCAAAGTCACTTTGAAGATGGCAGCTGACTGTGAGTGGTCACAGACAGAAGGAACCATTTCAAAGGCAACAAGATATCATGCTTACCGCACAAGGTTGCAGTAGTTTTGTTCGTCACAATCTTCAATCCCTGTTTTCCCAAGTGTGACTGTGGCATTACTCAAACGGTAGCTTTTAGAACATATTAACTGAGCTTTTTGAAAAAGCCACAGGTCGCTCATCTATATTTCATGCTCTAAATGAGTCATCCTGTATTAACAAGCCAACATTAGCATTTTCCCAAGGTTCAGCTATACCAGGCAGATAGTAGGTTTAAAATAGTTATGACTCAGAAATGACTTGTTGGGTACAAGCTGTTTAATTTTAGTGATAAAAAGGTGTCAATTTCCATTTTAAAAAGTTGTTAGATATTATACTTGGCTAAATTTGAACCTGAAGTGAGACTAACATTTAAAAGAGGAACATAACCTTTTTTTGAAAAGGTTAATTTTGATGACTGAAAGTCACACATACAATTTCGTACACACAAGTGAAGCAAAATGTTCAGTGGAAAAAAGAAACATGAAGGTGCCTAGTGGAACTGCCCGGTAAATGGTTTGTAAGCCTTGTTATGAGATATACAATGGAAACCTATCATCTTACAAGAAAGAAGAACCCCAAGGTGTTTTTGTGTCCTTGTTTATGTAGGCACAAAATACCTGGTTGTAGGTATTTTGTGCCATTTTGGATCTTGAACTCCTGATTGTAGCCCCTTGTCTCAGGTGTCTTGACTAAGTCGATATCTGGTGTGTAGAGTGTTTACCTGGAAGTGTTATCCCAAAGTTGTATGCTTTCCTCGGACTGAACACAAATCGATATTTGTACACAGGGCCTGCAGGTCAACAAGACCAATAGAGACACTATTCTTTACCAACACCTATATGCTGACTGAGAATCAGAATCACACTCCATTAACCTCCAGCATGTCAAACTGGAGGACACTGGAGGACGTTTCTTCTTTACTGAACACACTTCCATTAATCTTCAAATCCATCCACTCGTATATGGATGGGAGGTGCTTAATATATGTATTGTATCGTATAAGATTTACTCTTCAAAATGGCCACTGTCACATTTTCTCACAAAAATGTAATAATAATAATTAAGTATGAATCATGTCAACATAATGGCTGAAATATATAAAAGTGGAGCCCCAAAAGCCGTCTCTGAAAGCAGTTTGGAAACATAGATCGCTAGAAGTATACTTCACAGATAATGTGGATTTTGAATTTCTATTTGTTATGACAACATTTGCATTTCTGTCAAGTGTAGCGATGTTAAGTCTTTCTATTATTCAGAACCTTATGCTTTAAAAACTTTTCCCTCTTTTTATCTAAAAATCCCAGGAGGATTTGCAGAGTTTTACCTCCATCCCCCTGCTTTACATTGACACATTTACACATGTTTATACCTCGGAGCAGCCCCAGTACAACCACAGTCTTTCACTAATCCCGCCAGGGGTTAAGTGCTGTGCTCGACCGTGTCTCACTGTAGAGTTGTATAGTGCAAAGAATCAATGTATCATTCTCCTGAATCCTATAGAACGCCGGTTGTGCTTCTCTATAAGTTGCTCAAGGGCATCTGAGGTGTTACACAGATGCATCCTTTACCTCTTAATTTCTTGAGTCTTGCTCCAGCCATCTCCCCGCCTAAACAATTATGATCCGTCACCACCTTGGAAGATAATCAAAGCTGCTGTTTTTCCTTCCTTCAGTGGTAGGACAGATAAAACAGTAATTAAGATAAACATAAATTCACGAGGTGTTCCAAATAAGGTGCCCTTTCTCCACATCCTGAATTAACGCACTTATTGACAATGCTGCTGGCAGTAGTTCTCTCTTCCACTCATTCTTTAGGGTTTCACTTGAAGCTAAGGGCCAAATGAACACAGACTTAGACTCTACCTGGTCTCATTACACATGACACAGTTTAGCATTGTACACAACATTAAGCCAATATTGATGCAGAGACCAGTCGCCCCTATTATGCAAAACCTCTGGGTCGAGGTAAGCTAGGTGGGCTGAAGAAGTGTGAGGTGAAGAAGTTGGCGAGGGGCTGTATACCAATCTGTCCCCCTGTGGAGCTTTATAAAGATTAAACAAAATTAATTAAGTTCCCGTTAGTCTAAATGACTTATCTGAGGTCCTCCCTGCCCACTGCATGCAAGGCCCAGCCTCATCAGATGCATACTAATGATTTAACTGGAGCAGCCGTGGTGAGGGGCGTTAAAACTGGCTGACTCGCTGCTTCCCAAATGATTGCATGCCATCACCTTGGGTTTTTGTGACAAGGCCATGGTAATTAGCTTGGAACATGGGGGAAAAGGAGAAAAAAAAAGCTGAACACATAATAAAAATAAAATAATTGCGCCTGTAATTATCCTCATCTTTCTCACTCAATGTCACATCAAGAAGCTGGCAATGCTCTGCGGGGAGTGAGGAATGAGTCTGGGGCTTTTTTTGTTGCTGTGTAAACTGGATTAGTGCTCTGCCTGTCCCACCGTGGCAGGGGAGTGATTGGATTAACGGCGTGGAGAGCACAGCAGCATGGCAGGGGGATAGATTACTGGCCCAGTCGGGCTCTTCGATGGGCGCACCGTGGCCTGTAGGGAGCCCTAGGAGGCCCCAGACATTTTAAAGGGCCCCGATAACCATCTTGAGACACTCTCTCTCCCTGCTTTAACCGTGTTGCTATCTCTGCTCTCCCAGCTCAAACAGCAACGAACACAAGTTCACTTTTAGAGGCTATGATGTCCATTAGGTTTCTACCTGCTGCGCTGCTGCCAAGTGGAGATAAAGTGGTATCTACTCTGGCCACTGCACGCCAGTGGGTGGTGAAACTTTCTCAAGGTATTTATTTTTTTAAACAGGCACACACACACACATTTCACTATAGCTATCATGCAATTGTACTTTATTTTCTGTATCTAGCTCACCAGGCTGATACTACAATGAGGAGAAAGGTAGGGCCTCATTGTTGTTGCTGACTTTGTTCTGCATCTTGAATATGAATTATTTAGATACAGCTGGGTTTGGAAATGTTTGGACACAGTTTTAAATCTACTATAAACACTTCAATATAACAAATACAGTGGGTTAATGTAAAGTGCAAACCAGTGGGCAGTGTCAAGATTAAAACAACAATATAAGACTATAAGATAAAACATCTAAAACGTAAAAACGGGACAAATGAACCTAAGATCAACCTGTACCAGAACGACTTGAAAACGATGTCAACATAAAAGAAGTGTCTTGTTATTATTGTTATTATTTACTCTTATTATTTGTATAATAAGAGAAGCAGTATTGATGATAAAGTGATGTTACAAAACAATATGTTTGTGATCCTGCATATCCAGCTTCATCCTAACAGGGCCGTCTGACATTACCCTTTGACCTTAGTCCACAGGGACACTGCCAGAGTCACTCTACAGTTGCTGATTTGCCATGCAACATCTCTTAGACACATACAAACAGTATTTTAAAAAATAGCTTGGAACTTGTTTGGACTGAAAAAAGAAACACATTTTTAGTTTTTTTGTGATTTCCAATCTTCGTGTCAGGTTAAGCTAACCAGATGCTGGCTTTATCTTTAAATATCCCACAGAGGTATAAGAGTGTCATCAATCTCTCCATTTACATCTCAACAAGAAAGCAAAAACATTTTCTAAATGTATTACTCCATACGGCAGTCATCATATAAGACAGCTGTGTTCTAGGCAAAGAGACAAAGAAGAAAACAAAAGAAAACCTAAGGGGAATGGTAGAACAGACTTTTTTTATCCCTCCATGCAGAAATAATAAATATGGCCTGTGTACTCATTAGCACCAAGCTGCACACAATTTTGCGGAGCTTGTGCTTGATAAATAATGCAGCAGAGGAGCGTTTCTTTGATCCTTGAGAAATAAGAGAAACCTGGTGACCATTTTCCTTCAAAGAAAGGCAGTGCAGGTAAGCACGGGCTTTCTGGCAGAGACACTAAGAACACTAAGTCCTTGAAAATGAGTCATTAGATTGTAACAGTGTTTGATATCCTATAGTCTGTAACCATGACTCAGTGTCTCTAAAATCATTGCAGTTTTCCTAATAAATACTCAATGTAAGATTTGAATTTTTGTTCTCTTTATTTACATATTTTTCTTCCTTGGTAATTATCAGCTTTATATTTAGACAATTTTGCGCTCACAGAAATGAAGAACAACCCAAACTTTGCTAAATGAAAACACTGCAGGTGAAAAGCCTGAAGAATTTTTAATAAGAACTGTTGAAAAAGTAAAAAAATGTAAGCCTTTACATATTATCATCTGAGAAGAACCTCTATGTCAGTGTTCATAAAACGAGTCCAAACCTCTATTTGAAAAATAGAAAAATTGGTGCACAGCATTACAGTCTGACTGCAGCTTTCAAGTAACCAAACTGAAAACTTCTCACTGAACTTTTCTTTTTCATGCCTCAGGAACAGAATATGACACAAATTGCAAAACTGCTGTTAATTACTCTTACAAATCAGAAGCTATCTTGGACTCCTGATTAGACAGAACATTCAACATAACACTCTTAGACAACCTGCGTGAGCACCTTCATCTATCCTGCAGATGCTTCTGAAACTTTTCCGAAAACAACAACAGAAAAACAAAAACAGCTTTTGACTCTCTTTTCATTCTTGCAGCTTTAATGCCTAGCCACCTTTAGAGCATTCACTGTCATTTTACCCACCTAACCATGTATAATTCAGCGCTTCACTCTCCGAGCCCAGGAAAACATTTCCTGATATATCGCGAGGCACTGGTATAAAACAACTTCAGAGCAGGCTCGGGTGCTGCCGTCGGCCTGCACTAGGCTCATGCAGTTGTCTCTTTCGAAACAACACAAAAGTATGTGCTTTCAGTGTGAGGATGTGAAAGATGGAAGTGATTTAGGGCAATATTCGTCTTTTTCTTGAAGTTGCTCCCTCCTGCTGCAAAGTGTCTGTTGGGCAACGAGCATGGATACGACTAGTCAGCTATGGGAGGATTGTACTCTTGGCAGGACGCTGCTATTTATAATCACTCAACACAGGGAAAGTGTCCAATACTGTTAGGAGCGCCTTATCTCCGGGCTCTGTCAATATTCCTATGTGTAGGCGGGCAGTGATGCTATCCCAACGCACCAAACAGCAGCTTCACTACAATTCAGGCCCCACACATCCAAATACACACAAACACACGATAAATTCAAACTAAGACTGGTTCCCTTTTTCTTCTTCTACAAACCATTTCTCTGGTTTCTGTCTAACCCAACATAGTGGTTTAAAAAAATATTTCCATTCCTCACTGCAGAGACTGTGTGTGTGTGCTGATTCCGTAAATTATTCAATAAATTATTCAACCATCTAAAATTTCTCCAATAAATTCACCACTGAGTTTGAAGCCAATGTTCAACTGGAAAAGTTACTCAGACTGACTCATTTCTTCCCACCAGGCTGTTCCTCCAAGGCCTTTTTTTCCCACTATCCCACTGTGTGTGTGTGTGTGTTCGCGTGCACGTGTGTGTGCGTTTACCCCATAGCCCCTTTGTTAGCCTACGCAAAGCATAACTACACAAGAACAACCATCTGCTTGTTTTCAGCTGTCAATGGGGAGCATACCGTGTTTGGAGACTGAGCTCATCACCCCCACCTGAGACCTCTGCTGGTGGTAGTCAGGGTGATAAGGTGTGCTTGGAGGCTCACCTTATCACCCTCATGTCCACCCTGCTCTGCACGGACACCCCATACAACCAGCAGAACATATCAAGGACATGGTCCCCCATGATCCTGGCTTCCCACTCCCTTAAATATATTATACTGCATGTTTCACTCACACAAACTAAAACCTAAATGCTTACAAAACATGTCAAACATCCCCTGGCTGCTCAATTTGGCTTTATATCTGTTAAATCTTCTTGAAGTTACTTTCTTTTTAGACCGAGCCAATAACTCACAGCACTGATATATTAAGCTTATAATTGTTAAAACAGCAACAGACAACTGAACCATTTAATCTTCCAGCTGATTGGTATCTGCTGCTAAATCGGTTGTGACTGAGAAAATAAAATGGGTTCTTAACTAAAATGAAGAAAGAGTCTGTTTTAAACTTTACTTGTCCACAAAGAACCACTAAAGCTACCAAGAGCTATAGTCCAACCATGAGCTCCATGAAGGGGCTCACAGTTAAAGGGAAGAGATTTTTCTCCAACTTGTCATTCAGCTGTTTATCATTCTAAATTCTAATATTCAATCATAATATAAAGTGAGCACTAGAAAATAACCTAGGACAATACCTTGTAATTGGTCCAAGGGCTTGGGCACAGTTGACCAAGCCACCTTTGTGGATGGACTCTACAGTCTCTTGGCCATGCTGCAAATTTCTTTTCAATTTAATTATCATTGAGATAGGATAATTTTTTGGATCTCAATCACCCTTCTTTCCTGCATTAAATGGATTATTTCCATTACAGGATTACTACATATGTAACCTACATATGTACAAATGATCTTGGATATTGTACAGTCCCATTTTACCCCACTTAGTCTGTGTTAAATGCAAATGACCCTAAGTTGAGACAATCCTTAAACTGCAAAGAGTGACCGTCTATTTTCTCTAAGATCATAAATGCTCAAATAAAACTGCTCAGATGAAGTTGAAATGGTCAAACTTGTACCAAGGTTTTAGGTGTTATTACCGGAACTGTATCAAACACTGAAAATCTTGTTTGCACTTGTTTCTACCTCCAATTCACAAATGCTGATTATATACAAGCTAACTATTTTACATTTGTTAGGTTAAGGTAATTTTTTTTTTTATGAGTGCACCATATCTAGTACAAGAGATCAGATATGTGTCTCTGCAAACCACACCTATTTAACAAATATGCCACCTCTTTCTACTAGAAGCATCTCAAACTGATGTGGACTGTGGTGGGGAGATTTCATTTTAAAAGTTGGAGAAAAGAATACTCTTGGTCAGTGTAGCTGCTCTTAAATGTTGTGTTCAATGAATTGTAGATTGTAATAGTTTAATTTGTCTGTTCATGTTTATGACAGTGTTTGTTGTTCTGTTGCTGAGTATTAGGGCCAAATTAAGAAAAAAAAAATATTATTGATCATTTTGAGAAGTCCGAGTGGGGAGATTACAGTTGTTGTTTCAAGACAAACTGCCACGGCTGCTGTACCCTGAAGTACCCCAAATCGCACTTCAGAATTGGTTTAAGTAACAAGGAAGGAAATGATTTCTCTTTTAGCACATAAACACAGCGAGGTTATCAGTATAAGGATGTTGAAAAGATGGTGCAGAAACCTGCAAATGGTCAGATGGAAAAACACACAAACTCGGAAGAGTGGATACGTAGAACATGAAATGGCTGGTAATGGACAGATGCAAAGTTATTGATGGTTACACCCTCATCCAATAAAGAGGATGGATGTTGTTTCACAAGACAGCTGATCAATTTGTTTAACTAACTCATCCAAACAAGGCATTTCGTAGAGGGTATAGCAGGATATAGGGTACTTGAAACAACAACGTAACCTCCATATTTCGACTTTTTTCTCAAAATAGATTTTAGATTTTAATCTCGAAATTTCGACTCTATTCTCAAAAAGATCAACATATTTTTTTTTTTCATAACAAAGGTAACAATACTACCACTTTTTTAATCTACTACTATTGTCATTCTTCTGATTTATAAATTATTGATGGTAAGCTCATTGATAGCATTGAATAATATATTTCAGAACTGTGGCATTAAGATATGTCACTGAATATTAGAGAAGTTTTTAATGTTCTAAAGAATATTGAAGCTTCGTATGCACAAAAAAATCTAATATGCTTTGAAATGACTGAGTTTGAAGTCATACTTATTATTATACTTACATAGTCACACCTTATTTATAAATCGTATCTCTGTTTATACTTCAATGCAACCAACACCCCTACCTCTTTAAACTGTATTTATTATAACCTTATTTAGTATAGTTCCAACAGCACCCCCCCCC
>VUQG01032121.1:0-11764 GCA_015106755.1 Etia nguti | reverse complement strand
GAAGGACATATCCTGGTCAAAAATGACTCCAAGGTTCCTCACAGTGTTACTGGAGGCCAAGGTAATGCCATCCAGAGTAAGAATCTGGTTAGATACCATATTTCTAAGATTTTCAGGGCCGAATACAATAACCTCAGTTTTATCTGAATTAAGAAGCAGAAAGTTAGCGGCCATCCAGGTCTTTATGTCTTTAAGACATAAAGACTGTTATGTCATTCTCATTAACAGTTGGAAAGTCCAAAGTAACAAACATAAATGTCAGAAATACATCATTTAAATACATAAAAAAGCAAAATACTAAAACTAAGCTTTTTTAGCTTTTCAATCGTTTTCTCAGGAAAATGCTTTCAGTGTGTTTGTTTTGTAGAAAGTAGCTGCAGTGTAAGCTTGGAGGCTTTTCTGTGGTGTCGTTTACATCTTCATATATTTTAATCCTTTTATCGTCCATATCAAGACTTGCACTCCAGATGTTATAAATAATTTCATAGTTATTTCAGAGAAATAAAAGTAATTTCTACTTTTTATTATTTTCCTGTGTAGTATAAATCTTTTATATATGATATAAAAAAATACTGTACACACAGTAGTTCTCCAGATGTCAAATAAAAGCCACAAGGATTCATATTTCCTTTTTGTGTCATATCCTGGCCAGTGCATCCTGTCTCCAGGTTTTCCATATACAAGGGAGGAGATTTGTTTGGCAGTTGGCTGTTTTTATTGATGATTCACAGGTTAAATCTGAACTCTGTCAACAAAGAAATCATAGCACCTTTTTTTTTTAACAAAGAAACTGTATGCCTACTGTAATAAAAACATAAATTTCTAGAGCAAATAGTGGAAAAACAGGAACTTTTCTGTCATTTAATTGTTTATCTATTGCTTAACTACTTTGGTGTAGTATGAATGGCAATGCAGATGGACTCTTTATCAATAGAAAAAGCTGCAAAACATATGAAACAAGAGTTAAAAGTTCAAAAATTACAAAATCTATGTACATTTTCCAAAGCCTTTCAGCAGGTCGGATTGGAGTCTTTGTCCGGCCAGTTCTGGTCTTAACTGCATTCAGGATATTATTTTCCAAGAATTTTTCTCCCTATTTTACTTCACAGAATTCAGTGTGCTTACATTTCTCTGCAGCCTGTTTCAGTGCACCATTAAAGTGGATTGCTGATGAGATCGCTGATGCATGCAGTGACAGGAACAGGTAGAACTGAAGCATTAGCACGAACACGTTAGCGTGAAATGCTGGACATTTGATTTATTTCACACATTTCTCTGCACTCACACTCTCAGAACTGCTGAGAAACATCATTAAACTTGCGCCTCAAAGACACACTTCTGTATAACTTTATTGGTTTTCCATCGAGAATGCTAAAGATTAGCTTAGAGCAAACTTTGCAGAAATAACAAACTTGCTTTTAGTTTATAGTGGCTGCAGACCTGAGGCTTGTTAATGGTGTATTCAGTGTTATCTTTGCATTGTGGGTGAAAACATTGCATTCAGATACAGATTTCAATATGACAAGAGATCCTTATACACATGGTTCTAATGTGTACTTGATGCATATTTAAATGTGAGTATCTGCGCTAAATCTCTAAGTTACTCTCATTGCAGAAGAAGGCAGCGCAGCATTAGTCAAACCTCAAAGCATTGTAAAATTATGTGGAGACCATCCTTAAAATTCAGACACTTAAAAATCCCCCTTTTCACGGACCACTCCTTCATGTTAAGCAGGCAACATTATTTCATTGGTATCTTGTGACTTGCATAAGTGAACAGAGCATATGATGGGAACTAGATGCATAGAGATTAGAGAAACAGGCTTGAGGTCTGATTTGAAGCCAGTCAGTCAAAGGCCCGGCTGAAGCACCCGGTTCTAATAACAAAAGGAACAGTTTGTTAGCTTGTTAGCTGTATTTTATCAGATGATATGGTCATGTAACATAAACTCAAAACACAATACAACTCCCTGACAGGGGTTCAAAATACACAATACAAAATTAGCAAAAGAACAATGCAAACACCGCCCCAAAAAACAGAAGAAGTACACTAGTTGCAAATATTCAAAGAACTTTAAAAGACCCTCAGAAAGCCCGAAGACATAATCCACAAGATCAAGAAAGTCTGGCTCTTTGGAGGCAAATTATCAAGGAGTGAGGGGTGGCTCAAGATGAGGTAGCATAGTGGAGTAAAGCAATGATAGATTATGGGGAAGGAAAATAATTAAATGCTTAATGATCTGCATGGTGTAAAATTGCCGTCGGCAAAAGGACGCCATTCTCAAAATAGCCACCTTGTTCCAGTTTCAATTTCAGGATCAAAAACCAGAGACATGCTAAAGTAAAGAGCAGTTTAGAGAGTCTATATTATAATACCTGAGTGTAACAGGGAGCACTCGAGCTATTACATTACAGTACTTCAAATAATACCTATGCAACACAAAGCCTGCCTTGCAAAGTATAATCACTGAACTGAAGCTTATGTAAGTTCTGTAGTGTCTCTTTTTTGGTTGCCCCTGGCAGCAGCAAGAAGAGGAGTTAACAGCGTGTGTGTCTCTATTCAAGGACAGCAGCATTTACAGTTAATAACTGTCAAGTCACTAACAACAGCCGAGAGTGGATACTGAAGAGACGCTCAGTCACCATGAAAGCCAGCGTGCTGAAAGAAGACAAGGATAGAACTGTCAGAAGGAGAGGTGACACTTCAAAGACCACTTGTCAGTGTCAGCCTGACCTGTAGTAAACTGCAATGATTGTGCATTTTTACTACCAGTGATGGACAGCATGGCAATATGCTGATTTACACAAGCATGTGCTACAACAGTCAGGGTCAACCTTTCTCTGCACATGTAAACATGCAGCATGTGGGTTGTAGGATATCCTGGCCCCTCCTGCGAAACACTCCGTCTGCAGGTATTTACTGAAGGCTGAATGCCAAACTAAAAGTTACTGATTAATCACAAACAATCGTTTAGTTATTGACAGTTACGATGGAATATTTCAGAATTACCAAAACATGCAGAGTGAACCAGAAAAACAAACAGGTGGAGACTTAAATTAGTGAACTGAATACTTGCTGTTTTTTAAGCTGTTATACGTGCTGCCAGCTAATCCCATAACATTGCAGATATTGCATTTAAGATGACTACATTTATATGTAACATCCCATTCTTTTACAATTATTTAGAAACCGACAATATGAAAATGTGAACGAAAATGTGAACTTTGCTAGAGTGAAACTCCTCCTGGAGGGTGAGGGCGATACTGAAACTTCATTTTATCATGTTTAGCACGATGACATGAGCAGTTTTCATAGATCACGTGAGCTGATGTCATCCTGATGAAATCAGCAGTTTTTTAAGATCATTTATGATGATGTCGGCAATGATAGTACGGAAATCCCCAATAATGACATCGGCATTGTTTTCGTAGATCATTTTTGCTGATGTCAGCATTATTAACATGGAAATGTTGTGTAGTGTACGAACATTTTTTTGTTATTGGTAAGTCATCTAATGTTGTATGTTTTTTAAAGAACTTATATGAAATTATATAAATGAGTCATAATTGTAATTCATTTTAGTGTTTATACTCAAACTGTTAGAGCACAGCATAAATAAATATATAAATATTAGAAACTAGGCACTGAGTCTCTTACTGCTCAAGCTAATTTTCATAGTTAAGCTAGGGCTAACGTTTAGCATTGTGACACAGGGTAAATAATGGCACTAGAATTATTCCAAAGATGAAGTCGCACTCGCTCACAGCACCAATGATATCAGTGGGTTTTCTGGGAAAAAAAACATGCGCAGTTAAAGTAAACCATGGCTGCTCCAAACATGAACTAGGGCTTCGAGGTTAGGCTGCGTAACTAATGGCATGCTAAACAAAATGACAGCTTTTCTCTTTAGTGGGTTTTTGCATTACAACTAAATGGCCTGTATTTGTATAGCGCTTTACTTAGTCCCTAGGGACCCCAAAGCGCTTTACACTACATTCAGTCATTCACCCATTCACACACACATTCACACACTGGTGATGGCAAGCTACATTGTAGCCACAGCTGCCCTGGGGCGCACTGACAGAGGCGAGACTAAGTGAAATACCCGTTTAAACCCAACAGTGGTTAGGCATATACTATATATTATATAGGCTGTTTAATTTAATTAAAATACCACTTTACTGGCATTACACCCTTATCTTGAATTTTGGTATGTCACAAATGTAACAGTGCTTCATTGTGCTTTGAACTCATGTGAACCTTTTATATCCCATGAATTTTGCAGTTAATTATATCATATTGTGGTAGCGCATGATGTCAAGCTTATCAAAGCATCTTTAGCATTACATAACTGTGTTACAGTTGCAATTAATCAGGAATCAACCAAACAAGCAGAGATTTGTTTTTGTCTGTATTAATAGCTAAAGGGTTGGTTTTTCCCAGATAACAGGTACTTAGGGGACATTAAACACGGAGGTGACCACAGTGGTATGCAACATGTGACCTAAACATCTATTTTAGGTCAAAGCTAATTTATCATGCAATGCTTGTTTATTTTCTGGCAGAAAAGTGCTAGCTGCAGCATTCTTTACAACTTTAACATCACTTTATCTATCTGTTGTTAATCTGCACAATCCATTATATTGACCTCCTTCCAACCAGCATGTAAAACAGACTTTGACCTAATCATAGATATGACCAGAGGGTAAAAAATATAACTGGTCAACAACCGTCCCCCCTCCAGCCCCTCCACCACCACCACACCAGCTCAAGCATAACATAAGCAAATTTGTGACTCTGACTGTAGTTTTCAACACATTTAACAAAAATACAAAAATAAATAAGTAATTAATATGTGGTGCTATAATTTTATTACAAGCGTTATTTCCTGTTTTCTAAAAATTCAAAGGTTTTACTGTGTTAAATAGCATTAATAACATGACCTCGATTTTTAATTTAATTATTCAATATACAGACTGCAAGCTATTATGAAAATGTAATTCTACGGAGGAAAAAAGGTCTCTTAAGGTCTCTGAAATTTTAATCATAGTACAATTGCTCATGTATTTGTCTTCTTTGGTTAATAATACAATAAATCAGCCTAGATTGTAAATACATATGAAAAAAAGCGTTTTCCAAAAAAAAAGGAAAACAAAAGAAAAAACAAACAAACAAAATATTGCACAGGGAATAATTACCAAAGCTGTAACACTAAAAATGTCTCAGCTCATGAAAGTCCAATTATTCTAGTGAGCAAAGACTACATTTAAAATCTGCCCACACAAGCTGTATTTGCTTTATCATCATATTGTCAAAGCAGCTCTCTAAAAAATAGAGAAATCAGTCTTGTTGTGGAGTAAAGCTCTTTATTATTGAACTGACGATTGTAAAAAGCGGCCAGCATTAGCAGAGCTGCAGAATGAATAACCACTGCAACATGCAGTCAGCACATGCACCACCACCAAGGTAATTAAGTCCTTCAAACCCTTGAGTCATCGCCCACCTGTGGTACAACCGATCCATCATCAGACTTGGGCGATTTAGGCGGCCACAAGATGCCTGTTATATTGTTTCTGTTTGAGTTATGTGCGTCACAGGATCTGCTACCACCCCATCTAAAGACACACATGCACACTCAAACTCACATCAGAAGGACCTTTGATGAAAGCGCCTTATGTCTTTGGTAATTCAATCCTCACTCCTGTGTCTCATCTTCTCCAATCCAAAGCCTTTGTAGAAGGCAAGACACACAAATAATCTGTTTCTCCTTACTATGCATAGATTCATTTTGTCATCCCTGCTGCTCTGCTGCTATTGATCCAAGAAGTTCTGGAGAAAAAGCTGTATTTACCCCATCAGGGTCCTTGCAGCACTTAACAGTCATTAGCACGGCATGAAGCCTGGCAGCTATTAGGAATAAAGCTAACCACTTGATAATTGCTCCAATTTGCATAATATGTGTAAATTATTGTCGTTAAAAGAGCATTAGCGAATAACGCTGACTACCCAAACTACAGGGGGACCACTGAGTCTTCGCAGCAGGTTGGCAGAGCAGGTGATAAATCCTGAAATCATTATAAGTCGTCACATTTGAGCAAGCTTTTGTTGCATGCAGGTGAACAGTCTGATTTGAGAGCAAAGAGGAACTACATTTGTTGAAGTGCTATCTTAACACCACTGGATATCTTTTGATTATGTCTTGGGTACTTTACTCTCGTTTCACCACGTATATGTATCATAGACTGGATGTAAAAGATGGACCATGGTGACACTGGTGTCACCATACAGTTCTGAACTTGCTATTTTGGTGCATTAGCATTCGTGTTTTGGCCGTCACCACTTTTCTTTCTTTGTCTTTTTTTTTTTTTTCTGAGCTAGAAGTGACCATCTTTGCATGTTTGGTAATCTGCATTCATAAACTGTATGCAAAGACAAATCTGTTTCTGTTAGCCAGTATATATAACTGTACAACTGTCATCATGGTCACAGTAACCAACTGACACTTAGTTGGCCACTCTGGTGCACATCATTGTTGTTATCAGGCTGTCAGACAGAATACCACCAAAAAACACTGTGGTCATAGAAGAGGAAGCGAAGGAGGTAAAAAAGTGGCTCAACTATATGTCTGGGAAAGCTGCGGAAACAACAGAACCTGTTACCGGATGTGATGAATAAGGTCAAAAATCTACAGCAACAAAATATTGAAAAGGATGGAAAGGTAGCGACGGTGGAAATAAAAAATGTACGTGATATACCAGGACAAACTGAGATAACCCCATTAAAGAAAATAATTAGAATGGAAATTCCTTGTCATTTGGCCAAAATTATATAAATTATGGAGTGCCTTCAAAATCACACAGGTGAGATATAACAATAATAATATGCCTTTGCTGGGAGTCAAGTTGGTATTTATACTTCTTGATATCTGGATGTTCATGTCGGTCCTTGTCTCACCTTCGTGTTTTTTTATTCCTTCAGTGACGGTGATGTCGCCATGTCTGTTTCTTCCTGATCCCAGTGTCAAGCCCGTGTGTGTTACTTCCTGTTTTACTTTAATAGTCTCTAGCCTGCTTCCTTTGCCCCATTTGTCTGGATTAGTGTCAGCTGTGTTCCCACCTGTGGCCTGTTCTCTCGTTATCTTTTGTGTCTATATTGTCTGTGTTTATTATTATCAGCAAATTTGAGGAAACCCAAATACATGATATTTAGAAATCGTTCGACATACACCAATAACAACATTTTGATAAATAATATTGGACTAAAATTTCTTGAGGTGAAAATAAACAATAAACCATATTGGGATACAGTAAAAAATAAAATGTGTTGCAATGCTATATAAACCAAAAATCACTATACACCCTAATGTCTTATCATACTATAATATATGAAATATTATGTGGAATTACAGGGAAGCACATACAAAACAATTATTTAAACAATATGCATACTGCAAAAAATAAGAATAATTAATAACAGTAGCTTTAATGAATCAGCTAATTCACTCTTCATCAAATTAAAAACACTTATAAACACTAAACAACAAATTGTTTACCGAGTGAGACAACATGCACTACCCACAAATATTCATAACTTGTTAAAGTCAGAGAAAAACATCAAGCACTACATGTTCAACAAACCAGCTTTAAGAACCAATTATAAATAAAATCACATCATCAGCATTACAGTCAAGGAAGCAACACTGTGGAGTAACTGCACAGAGGAAATGAAAACCTGTTTGTCACTACATAAGTTCACATGATTATATAAAATAAAAAATTGTACAGTTTTATTTTATTAATCTAACTCACCTAGAAGTAAAAAAGGTAACTCTCCTCTAACAAGGAGCCCTCTTTTCATGGCCTTGTGAGGATGTTAAATGTTCAGAGCCTATACACAGTTTCACTCATGCTGAATAGCATTTTCTCTTGTTTGCTTAAATCGAAGCTGCCAGCTTAGATGACAGTCATTGACTCAAGTACAAGACAGAAAGAGCAGGGAGCAGTCATCTGGACACGGATAGCACGGACAGACAGCGCAGCTGCAGATGGCACCAAAATTAGATGTGTGAGCAATTTTCACGTGTGTGTTTGGGTGTTGGCATACATCTGCTGCTTCTGCTCTGTGTGTGTGTGTGTTGCTCTATTGTGTGTCTTCAATTGTCTAGATTTTTCTCTGTGTAAGTGAGAGGGAGACAGGGGAAAAACACAAATCAGAGTTTACGTTTTTCTTTTACATTTTTTTCAGCTTACACATAACCCAAGCATTTCTCTATTCATCCTTTATGCTGTTCACTAAAACTTTTTCCCCTTGAAAGCAAGTTTTTCAGCCTACTAGAACCTCCCCGAGCTGGAGCCGTGGCTGCTGTTTTAGCTTAAAAAGAAAAGCACAATAACAAGAAAAGTCGCTGTACAGGAGCCAAGAACAGCAGCGGCTTCACCCTTTAATCTGAGCTCTTTAATTATATTCGAGCAACAAAAGGTCAGTTTCTCAAGAGTATGATGTAAGAAATGGATTATCTTGACAAAATGACTTTACTGTTTGGAAAGCAATCCACTGCTTTTATCCGGTTATATATAAAAAACAAAAACACAGTAACGAGATGATGAACTTAATTAGCTAAAACCCAGTTATGCTCATTTTTGGCTTTAAATGTGACAGTCAAATTAAATCATTTCTGAGTGTGATTTCCTTGAGGTTTACATCGTCCTTTGATCCATGAATTGGATGAAATGTGAAAGAAAGTCATTTCTGTTGGAATGAGCTGTCTATTATTATCCCTGTGGAGGTGTTTCATTCAGAGCAAACACATGGCAGGTAGCTTTTTCTGAAGGAACAAAAAGCTGATACCTTCAACTCTACTATTCTACTAGCGATTGTGTAATTCCCAGTGTAAAAAAAAAAAAACCACGAAGCATGCATAAAAGGCAGACCTCTGTTACTGTATAATTGCAGATGAGTTCCTGTGGCTTAGTTACTGATGTACTGCTGATGTGGATGTGGGTGGCTGCTTCTGGAAGGTGACCAACCAAAAAGTCAATCAGTGCACGTTCAGCAGACGCACATCAACAGTCACGCAGCGCTCCGGTAAAGACTCACATGCAGAAAAGTGTTAAACCTGATTTATCAAGTAACTGGGCCTGTATTACTCATAGAGTGCATAATCTCTGCATGCATTCAGTTCTTGCACGCCCTCTTCCTGTTTACACTTTAACCAAAATCTAACCCAGTGAGGAAATTGCTGTTTCAGAGGTTCAAGGTTTATTCGTGGTCTGGAGAGCACGTTTGAGACACTGAGCCACAGGAAATTGATGCAAAGTTGCAAAAATGTTAATGAAAAATTAGAGAGAAGGTATATTTGATATTAGACGTAGCTGCTGAGTGCTATCGCAGAATCCAGTCGCACTGCCTCAAGAGGATAGCAAGGGACGGAGGAGCAATATCACATACTATGCAGATGTCAGGTTTGTGCTCCCACTAAACATTCTGCACTGTATTCTTCATACAATTGGTGTTCAAGGTTTTTCTCGTTGCATGGTAGAGTTTGAGTTATGTAAGAGTTGGAAGCGTTGTGATAATTGAGGAACAGGACTTGAGTTCTGTTGGGCGTCCAGCCCAATCCACCCCTGATCCAGTTACTTTGTAATCAAGACTTACACTGTCAGTTTGATCTCGGCATGTCTGAGCTGCAGTGCTCTGCTGAAACATAAATACGTTACAGATTAAGACAGCTCAACCAGAGCCCGGCTACTCATCATCCCTGCATCAGTCAATCATTTCGTGCAAGTGGACAGTCTGGTGTCTCAACAACTGATCCACTCAGTCTGGTATTATATCATAACAGTCCACGGGCCGCAAATAAACATCTCTCCTTCCTCTGCTACAAAATCTCCACATTTTAGGAGGACATAATGAGCTTATTCTGTGCCAACTCAGTCTGTAGGGCGGTGCATTTATGTACAGTTACATAAGGTGGCTCATAACTCAGAGGGCTCAAAGGTTACTAAAGATTCCAGATGAGCTTTGATTTAATTATGCCCAAATGACAAATTACAGTCGCACAGTTTTCCAGTTGACCAGCCTTTTATTAGAAGACTTAATTTGGTGTCGTTGCCAGTGAACACAAGGGAGCAAAGTACCCCTCTGCTAGATAGTGATATTGTTATTTATACAGCAAATTAAATTTGTGTGGCAACGTTGTAAGAAGGCTCCATGAAACAATGTATCTATTCACTTAATCAGGACAGCGTCTAAGTGAACTGAAAATAACTATTCACTTCATTAGTTCAGAAGCCCTTTGTTGACATAGAATATCTAATAAGCCAATCACATGGCAGAAACTCTACATTCAGGCATGTAGACATGGTTTAGGATGACCTGCTGAAGGTCACTGGGGGAATGGGGAAGAAAGGGAATTTAAGTGACACTGTTGTTGGTGTCATATGGGCTGTTTTCAGAAATTTTACAGAAACTGCTGATCTACTCGGATTTTCAAACAGAGCTGCTTGTTAAATGAGGGTATGCATAAAAGCCTCTCTGAATGCAACACATCGGCCCTTGAAGCAGACAGGCTACAGCAGCAGAAGACGACACCTTAACTGACATATTCTGTCAGGAAACCGAGCTTATAACTTTTAATATGATGAATGTGACAAATCTGCAGCAGCCGTGTGATGCAATCACATGTTGAATCTATTCAGTGAAAAAGGCCGGACAGATCTGAAGGCAAATGGAGGTCCAACATGGTATTAGCAAAGTGTACTTAAGAAAGTGGCTGGTGAGTCTATATATGTTGTTTGTGCCTGAAGAAAGGAGTACATTGCATAATAATGCAATACTTTAGGGGAATAGACTTAACTTAGAGCAGACTTTTTAGCGTCCAGAGTTATATTTTTGGGAAGTAAAGTGAGACATTCAGCACTAATAAATTATACCAACTGTTAGCACGGTGGTGGTAGCATCGTGTTGGCAGAACTGCTAAATTAAATCACCAGAGATGGGAAGTAATGCGTTACTGTAATACGATTACTGTCACGGTTCTGGGTCCTTTTTGACCCAGCGTTTTGAGTTTTAGTTTATGGTTTATGTTTAAGCCCTTCAGGTTTTCTAAGTTCATTTTTTATCATGCCTAGGTTGTTATAGTTCTTTGTTATTAGATTCCCCTTGTGTCTTCCACCCCTGTTAAGTCTCCCTTGCCCTTCATGTGTTTCATGTCTGTCTTACGTCGTCAAGTTCAGGTTGTCATGTCTGCGTCTTATGTTTCCTGTTTTATTTTGAAGAGGTCTTGTGTTCCTGTGTTCATAGTGTTTAGTTTTACCCTTCCACTGTGACATGCCTATGTTCCATGTTGTGTCTACTGTGCCTTTCTCTATCATGTTTCAGGTTCCTATGTTCTGTCTCCCCAGTCGCTGTTAGGTTTACATGTCTAGAGTTCAGTCAGTGTGTTTCCTGTTTTACTTTGAAGGTCCGTGTCTCGTGTCAGTGTTTCTAGTTTTGCTTCCCCTGTCTCGTCCTGCCTAATCACTCCCAGCTGTGCTCTCCTCCTGTGGCTCTTTCCCCTCGTTATCCCTCAGATATGTCTGTGTGTTCTGCCTGCTTAGTGTATTTTGTGTCCTCAAGTTTAGTTAAGTTCTCCTAGTTTCCAGCAATAAAGCTGCCATTTCGGAATTTAAGTTTTGCCTCTGTGTTTTGAGTTTGCGTTTGGGTCCTTTTCCTGCCTACCTGCACACAGACCATGACAGAAGATCGCGACCAGACAATGGACCC
>VUQG01032114.1:0-13658 GCA_015106755.1 Etia nguti | reverse complement strand
AGAGGAACAAGTACAACGTTCTGGAATGGCCATCTCAGTCCCCAGACCTGAATATTATTGAAAACCTGTGGTGTGAGTTAAAGAGAGCTGTCCATGCTCGGAAGCCATCAAACCTGAATGAACTAGAGATGTTTTGTAAAGAGGAATGGTCCAAAATACCTTCAACCACAATCCAGATTCTCATTGGAAGCTACAGGAAGCGTTTAGAGGCTGTTATTTCTGCAAAAGGAGGATCTACTAAATATTGATGCAATTTTTCTGTTGGGGTGCCCAAATTTATGCACCTGCCTAATTTAGTTTAAGTAACTATTGCATCCAGATTTACTTTCCTGGATGATTGAGAATGCATCAAGACATAACTATTGCATACTTTCTGTAAATCCTATAAACTTCATTTCACTTCTCAAATATCATTGTGTTCATCTACTATATGATATATTTAAATGAAATTGCTGATGCAAACAACCAATGATTTATAAAGGAAAATAGTGAAAATTATCAGGGGTGCACAAACTTTTGCATCCCACTGTAGCACCAAATCACAACAGCGGTTGCCTCAAATCGCTTTACATTGTAAGGTAAAGGCCCTACGATAATATAGAGAAAACAGAGAAAACCCCGACAACCATATGACTCCCAATGACCAAGCTCTTTGGCGACAGTGGGAAGGAAAAGCTCCCTTTTAGCAGGAAGAAACCTCAGGTAGAACCAGGTAGGGGCGGCCATCTGCCGTGACCAGTAGGGGATGAGGGGAGGAAATCGGGACAAGGATGCGCTGTGAGAGCAAGGAGATTAATAATATCTAATTATTAATATCTAACAAGGCCACCTTCTTCCATTTGTCCTTTTCGTTGGAGGTGCTTTCCATATTTCAATATGAAAAAAGGTGAGTGAAGAAGAAAACTGAGTGCATTATGGGAAGCCCCCAGCAGCTTAGGCCTATTGCAGCATCTAGGTCTGCCGCTGGGTCTCCTTCCAGTTGTACACATCCAGAAAACCTTCAACAGGAGGTCCCTAGGAGTCACCCTTTTTATTAGATATTTATAATAAAAAGAAAGTTAACAGTACTTACAATAGGCCATACACTGACCAACATACACAGGACAGAAAACAAAGATCACACTGATGTAAAATCAAAACAAAAGAAGTTTTGTCAAGACTTTCATTTATTTGTGTGTTTGTAGTGATACCACCTCACAGATAGTTGAGCTGCCCAGTAACCGTCTCATAGCATTGACTCTTGTCTGCAAGAGAAGCCTGTTGCCGTGGATACCTCTCTTCTTTCTCCTTCTATCTTCATTTTCTCCCCCTCTCTTATATCTTCCTCTACCCCCTCAGTCTCTCTCTTCATCCTGTCTCACCCCTCCTCCAGTTTGCTGCGAGTGTTTCAGGGAATGTGGGGTGTGGCGGCTGGCTGCTGCTCAGAGCTTTCAGTGAGCCTAAGGTGATGCTAGTTATTGCAGGGAAGTGAATCAAAAGATACACTTAAAATACAAATAAAGACTTTAAAATGTAGTGCTTGAGACGCTGTGTTTTCCAGCTCATTTTTGGATTTGTTTATCCACAATCTTCTGGGTCAATCTGTGGTTCAGCCTAGGTTTAAGCTGGCACCCCTGCAGGCTAGTGGGAGTAAGATTGCATTTGCTCTGTTTATTTAACTTCTCATCACTCACATGTCCCAGAGTAACCCTGCTAGCTACAGCTGCCAGCACAACATCGATCTGTCCAGTTTCTTATTTAGCCTCATTCACTCCTCCTCATCAACCTGTTTTGGAAGCTTCTAGCTCTTTATATAACCATCATCTTCTCCTCCACCACTCGTCCCCCTTCATTTAAATTGTCACTTTCTCCTGTTGGATTCTTCCCTGTTGTCTCTGCCTCCTCCTTTCTTCAACTCTCCCTCTCCTTCTCCTCTCTGCAGATTTAAGCTCCCTTCCTTCCTTTCTTCCTCCCTCTGCTGCACATAACTAGGATAGAGGAGAATGCCCACGCAGAGCTTTAGATAAAAAGCACATTGCCGGCTTAGTTCAACCAAAGAGGGGCTGGAGTTGAACCAACAACCAATATAGGTCTCACAGTACAGCCAGCGAAGCCTGAAGTAAGAGCGACCCTGTTTATAAGATCACAACTCAGGTCTTACCTGATAAGCCTTCTGCTACTCTGGTATGTTTGTTTGTGTGTCTGCATCTCTGTGCATCCCTGTTGGCTGAGGCTGACCTCAGATAGCAAAGCTAAAGGGCTTACAGCATGCCAGGTTACTTCTGTTTCATACTATGTTACCCTGTCAGTGCCCCGCTGCTGGGTTCGATTCACTGTAATTAACTTAACTGCATCCATTTGTGTTTGCTGGGAAATTCAAGTGTCACTTAATTAAAATACTTAAATAATAAGAATTTTTATCAGCAAATATTATGAAAGTAACAAACAAGCAATAAATTGTTCATACTGAAAAGTCTTGTCTGTGTAGTCAGATCCTTATGTAGCAAATTCCTGCCATAGAACTCCACTTTTGGGAACTCCACTAGAAGTTTATTCTGACTCCGCATACATCGACCTGCTACTGCACTCCACAACAGCAATACCCTTTACTTTCTGTGGAGCAATGTTGATGCATTTAGAAATCTTTGATTTTCCTTTAGAATACTTAAAGTATACAGTACTTTACTTGAGCTACCCCTCATTTCTTTTTATTTTGCTTCCAAAGAATTTCTTGTAATTTTTAAAAGTGGTTGAAACAGTTCTCCAGGCTTTTTTTTTGTACATTTGTACTTTTTCACTCATTTTCAGTCCATTCCTTATACCTGACCATTTTCAGTGAAATGGTTTTTTTGTTTGTTTGTTTGTTGAAAAACTGACCTCCAAATCATTCAAGCATAAAAATTGTACCTAACTCAAGGGATGAATCAGTGTTGTATTTACACATAATAGACAATTTAACAAAGAAACCATTTTTAAATGTATCTTTAGGCACTTTGTTAACAGCAGCTTATTACAAAAACACAGCTTGTTCCCATTTTTTTAGTTGAATCTATGAAAAATATCAAAGGTAACACAGGTTGGTGGGCAAAAGAAAAACTTCTGTACCAACAAAATAATTTTTCATCAAATACTTGGCATATCTCGCCATGGTGTGTCCTTTAAAAAAAACTGGACATTTGGAGGACAAAGGAAGAAGTGACAGGCCTTAAAAAACTCCTTATAGCACATGAACAGGATCTGAAAGTCATGTTCTTAAGAAATAAAAAGAAAGACCTGACACAGGACCTGAGAGATGCATTTGACCCTTCAGCTGATTCATGGACCGTTTGCTGAAAATGAATCAGAAATGGTCTCAGTGGAGGGGTGGCATTCAAGAAGCCATTCTGAAGCATTTTGGGATCATCTAAAAAGAGAACAGAACAAAAAGGCAGCCAACATCCAAAGAAGAGCTCTGAACGTCCTTCATGAAGCCTTGAGAACTATTCCTCGAGACTAATTAAAGAAATCACAAGAAGTCTTGTCCAAGAAAGTTCAGGCTGTTGAAGAACAAAGGTGGTCATACCAAACACTGGCTTTAAAGCTTGTTACAATGGCACAAACTCTGTTTTTACCTTACAGACTGTATTTTAGCGTGTGTTTAAATGCATTTTAATAAGTCGTCACACCTATTTCCCATTTTCAAAGCAAAATGTAAAGAAATGAGGGGTTGCTCAAGATGCTTGCACAGTACTGTCAATTGCTGACAGTAAGAAAACCATAAAATCGATAGTATTAGTCTTTAAATTAACATAAAATGGAGAAAAGGATATTAAAAGATAGCTACTGTAGATGTAGCCTATGCATCCACTGCCAAACTCCCAGTCCATAGGTTTTTTTTTATTATGACTGCCTTATGACTCCATCCATTTTTCTGTTTTTGGAGTGTCACGAAGGGACTACATATGCAATTTCATCTCACAACTTTATGCTGCATAATGAAAAGCAAACTGTTGACATTATCTGAGCCAGTTGCTCCTTAACTTTAGCCTTCCACTCCATTTGAGTACATGATCCTCGCCACCATCATCGCCAACTGTATCGTGTTGGCTTTGGAGCAGCACCTTCCCGGAGAGGACAAAACACCCATGTCCAAAAGACTGGTGAGCTGCACATGATCCACAAACCCAGTCACAACTCATAATCTTCTGTCAAATCTAAATATAAGACTAGACTGCTCAAAAACGCACACTTGACACTTTCATTTGCAGCAGCTCTTTGTCAGCTCAGTGTGAACTAATCATTTCTCTCTTGCTTTGTACTAACAGGAGAAGACAGAGCCCTACTTCATAGGAATGTTCTGTTTCGAGGCAGGCATAAAAATCATCGCCCTGGGCTTTGTGTTTCATAAAGGTTCTTACCTCAGGAATGGGTGGAACGTCATGGACTTCATTGTGGTCCTTAGTGGGTGAGTCCAACAGTGTGTGCATGTGAATGTGTGTACATTTACAGACCTGTGAAACAGGATTAGCATCTTGAATTGAAAAGGCTGGTGATTCTATGAGATTTATGGTGTGAAAATACAGTGCACAGTGTTCTTAGCCTCTTCTTAATTGTTTAAGGATTTTTTTACGGAGCTTGCAGTTATTTCTAGCACCATTGGCTTCAAATGCTTTACCTACTTGTTGCTTATTCATTGGTAATGTTTGAAACCTGAAAATCTTTCTTTTATTGTGGAATTTATGTTGCTAAAGCTGATCAGTGAACCATATAAAAGTCACACAGGAAGCCTTTTGTGTACCTTATAATCAAAGTAGGACGGTGATAAAGTAAACCTCTTCTAAACCAACTGCTCTTTTTGTCTAAACTTAATTACATTATACTATGAATAATGCTACTGGTACCTTGCTTGGGAAAGAACCAGGTGAGGATGAGTGTGCCATATTATATTTCATATTCATAATATAGGGCATGTACCTGTGTATACAGCCAACAGTGACCTTTATCCAAACATAAATGACAAAAGAAGGAGTATAAAGAACATTTACATCGTGCTTTTTCATTCCATTAGTACGTGCAGAGTAACAGTTTCTATTTGCTTGAATAAGTTGTACAGTGCTCAGTATTAACATAAAGGTAATCTACTGTTTTTATGTAACTGATTAAATTAACATTAGAAAAAAGTATCCCAAAGCTTTATTTTCCAGGAAATGTACAGAAATACATCATAATGCAAAAATGCAAAGCAAGGCTTCAGCCCATGTTAAAACATGGGCTCATTTAGTCTGTAAGGCTGGGATTATACTCGATTATGAACGGACAGATGTGGAGAGTCCAGAGCTAAACTGAGGAGAAGCCATTCTACACACTCGGTGGCAACTACTGTATATAGTCTCTTGGCGCCCTAGGCAAAAACCCCAGGGGGGGGGCTCCAATCAGCATTCATCACCATTATGTTATAAATAACCTGACACTAATAGAGCAGAGCTGGACACATCAGGCTGCCGTGCTAGTTAAGTTCTAACTTCAAAATAAATGAAATAATTTCATTTCATTTAATAAATTAATAATTTAAGTCTCTCCCCCACACTCAAGACTAGAGAAGCAGTATTTAGTTATTTAGCTTTATATTTAATCTGTGGTATCTGCTGTACTCACCGCTGTCTTCCTCTTTTATCATCTCTCTTGTGTTGTTGTCATTATGCTTATTTAAACAGAATGCATGCAATTTGCAACAGGAGTGAGTGGAGTCAGGTGACTGTCATTGCAAAGTTTGCACAATGCCCCTGCTGTAGTCTAACTTTTGTCATTCCTCAGGGGCCTGAGCCCCAAGCAAGTTTCTGTCTTGCCCTGTGATACTACAGTGATACTAATATCACTGTTGCCAAAAGTGGCTGTAACTTGCTTAGAGGGCACTTGCTTCTAGCTAACATTTCACTGCTGCTTCTTTTTTTTAATATATATGTGAAACTAATATGGCAAATGATAACATTTGCTTGTGGTGCTTTATCAACTCTAATGCCTCCAGAAAGGTGTTTTAGTACAATCAAAACTCTGCAAGAAACCCCAAAACATTGAACTATATCTGTTATTGTGAAACCCACCAGAAAAAATATCCAATGAATGCTAACATTTTGGCCTTTAGAGGACCTCCCTCTCTCAAGTTTTGGTCTGCTGTAGCATTACCTAGCTGGTCCTCAAGTGTATGAAATTAAGCACAGAAACAACTTCTCTGATCAACAGGTTGTGATAACGCAGTAAGATGCTGCGCTCTGCCAGCACAGGCACGGAAGCTAAACATGAATGTAAATAAGCTTGAATTTTAAATACTTAAAGCAACAGATTTCTAAATGTTTAATGAGGAGAAAGTACACTTGTATTTGGACCTCAAGGATATAGCTAGTCAGTTTTGCTCTGTGAATGTAAACATGACCAACCATAAATTTCCACACACCCTTAACTTCAATGCGCTATGACCAGAACACTGTGCTGGAAGCTGACTAAGCTGTTGAAAAGCATCTCACTCAGTGTACTTACAGTACATCAATTGCATGGGAGTTAAAGACTCTGGGGATGCTCAGCCTGTTCTGTGGGGGGAGAAGGTGTTACATTATAGTGCATTTTACAGCAGTTAAATTCTCGGGAGACACGGGCGCCTCATTGTCAGAGCAGAGAGGGAAATGCTTATGGTTCAAAGGAAGAGCTTGATGAGACAGCAGATTAACCTCGACACCTGTCTCTCGCTCACTCACAGTCATACACACACACACACACACACAGACACACACAAATGAAATATTAATCAAGTCACAGGATAGAAGTACAAAGGGTGGCAGACACGGTTCTTAGAGAATTCTACATGATTCTGGCTGTTCAATTATTGATGAGCTCTGGCTTCTTAATGATACTCCGCTCACTGTTGGAGAGAGGAAGGACGTGCAGTTTGAGGAGAAAGATGGAGGAGAGGAGGGCACGGGAGAGGGGCAGCGTGGAGAGATGAGTTCTGTTCCCATCTCAAGCCTGTTGATCGGCTGACACCACTGTCACATACTCTTGTGAGGACACTCAACCATGAAGCCATATTCGCTGCAACCAAGATTAGAAGCTTATTTTTCTAATTCCATGTGTCTCAGTCTCTTCTGGTCCCACTATCTTTCTCTGAGCTCTGTGTATACAGGCTGTTCTGATGTGCTTGTATCTTCTGAGTTTTTTTTCCTGGTACATAGCTCAGTGTGTGCTGGGGCTCAAGTCATGTAAATGTAAATGCGTGCATCTGCGTGTAATTTTCCGCAACACTTTGTCTGAAACATTTTTCAAAAGGCACGTGACGATGTTTCAGATGAATTCCAAGCTTTACCAAACAGATATTTGGGGGGGGAAAAACAGATAAAGGAACTTTTATAAATGTGAACAACAGCAGCTGCATTTATTCCACTCTCGCATGCTGTGGGTTGAATTTGAACTACCAGTTGTGACTTAGGACGGAGACATGCTCGATCTGGCTGAAATAGCCTCTAAGGTTTCATTGTATTAATATTCATCATGATGAAGTGAGCTGCAGATAGTTCCCTCTCTAAATTATCATTTTAGCCAGTGCAAAGATAAATTAATGAAAATGTTCTCACCGTGTCTCTCTCGGTCTCCCTTTTTCTTTCCACTCAGAGCCCATTCAACACTTCCAATGCACATCAACACATCCAGATCTCTAGGCTATCACTCTAGGTTTGCAGCTTTATTGGAAAGCAGATAAATGTTATGAGATCTGGCTGGTATTATGAGATGGACCACCAGTTCTGTCTATCAGTCAGTAATTAGGAGGTCTCTACAGACAGGAAGAGTCAGAGTGTGTTGCAAATATTCTGCATATAGATGCTTTCAAATATAAACACTGAACTGTATTCATATTCCATTACAGTCACTTGGCACCGTCCCTCTATTTTCATTGTGGTCATAAAGCAACTTATAGGCAGTAAATCAAGAGCTGCACTTTCATTCATGTAGCAATGCAAAGAAAGTTTGCGTGCAATGAGGCTGCGACAGCTGAGCTAAAGTAGGAGCAAGAAAGACTGAATGGTGACCAGTCAAGCTATTTTTACCCCTTGGCCGTAAAAAGGTTGATGGGGTATTGCCATCACCCCGGCAGGTCAGGTCGGGCAGTGCGGTCACACAAGTTTATGAATATAACTTGAAAATGAGGTGATGTTAGATTTTTGAAGTTGATACTGTGGGTGTACTCACTAAAAGTCTTGGACGAGTTCAAATCCCAGTGACCTTTACTTCAAGGTCAAGGTTAGAGGTCATGTTTTCTGAAACATTTGTGAGGAGGTTGAGGGGTAGCACTGGCCTGACACCCCCTGTCTTCAAAGGGTGTCATCCAGAAACTTCAAGAAAGACAAATGGGCAGAAAAACTGTTGATAAAAGTATCTATAATCAGATTAACATTTGGAGAAACAAAAAGAAAGAACATTTAAGGCAAATAAAGCATTACATATTTAAAAAATGTGGGTCAAAGAAGACATTAAGCAATTAGATGCTGTTAAAATTTCAGGAGTATGTGAATGTTGACCTTAGAGTGTAGTCAGTCAGCTAACAGTGAAGTAAGAGTGTGCTCTGTGCTCTTTATGAGCCCCAAAGATGTTAAGTGGGGAAGAGACAATTACATTTTTTTTTTTTTACTCACATGCTAAAATTGGAAATAAACAGTTTGACCTCCATTTTTGAAAAAATGATCATGTTAAATGATTATTGGTTGTTATTTACCTTGTGGGACTCATATAACTGAGAGATTCTGTTTATGTGTGTTGATGCTTACAGCCTACAGTCACCAAAATGCTCACAAATGGCAACTTCAAGTGGGCTTGACTTACAAGATTATGAGTTCTACCTGCACAAATAGTGCAATTACAACAAACCTGCAGTAAATCCACTACACTTTCAATCACACAGGCAGGAGCCCTAATTTAAAACTTCGCCCGTGGAAACATAACACATGAGTGTTAGCTCAGACTACAAAACCTTTCCTCAGTGAATACCCCTGACTCACTCAACATTTTGTGTGAACATGTGTAATTATGGAAGCTTTGCTAAAAGTGTCAACGCCTGAGGCCATGATTACCTCAGCAAGCTTCCTTGGTGTTTCAAGATGGCCTGTATTACACAGAGAGAGAGAGTGGGAGGGAGGTATGAAAAACCAGATGGCACTTACTGTTTCCTCAAAAGCTGTTATCATGTAACGGAGGGCTGTTGTGGTAGAAATTGGAATAGAGGGTTTTCCTCAGGCCCTCTCACATGGTTCACCAGCCGGTTACTCCTGCTAAAAAAGGAAGCTGTGAGGCACAGAAGCAAGGAGGAGAAGCATGGAAGAAAGAAAATAAGTGATGAAAGAGAAAGTGAAGAAGGAAGAGATGGATAGAGCTGGAGGAAAGAAGAAGAAAGACGATTTGCATAATCGCACATACTAATTGGTATCGTGGTCGACTCGTTGGCTGGTAAGCCCTCCATTAGAGTGGCAAAAGTTGGCAGAGGCAACGCCCACCATGGGTTTGTTTCATCACTGTGTGCCAGACCATCAGGGGGGTGGGGAGGGGGGGGAGGTTAGCTCAGAGGGAGCCGATGAGTGTAAAGATAAGGAACCTGGGAGAAGAGCATTTCTCTGTGGCTCTTATATATAGGATAATGTTTTTGTAGACAGACATTGCTGCCAAGTTTGTTGTGAAGATTTTTTCAGTCTTTTCCTCTTTACTTCAGAAAACACATCTTCTTTTTCTTTTTTCTTTTTTTTATTCATTTGGATCCCCATTAACTGTGCCCTAAAGCTCAGCCAGTCTATAGAGATACTGCCAGCTAAGTACCTGAAATGTAATTTTAGAACACCAACAAGTAGAAAGAGGAGAGGAGAGGGCTGTTTAGAAAGCCTGTAATAGGAAAATATCTGAAGCACAGAGGAAGGAAAAAGATACTCGGGAAAATAAATGGTGTAATATGGCTTTGATGTAGCAAACACTTTAAAATATTGTGTTTTCAAGACTTTGAGAAATCTGTCTGCCATTATATTTGCAAAGCAAAATTTCAAAACGGCAGCTAGTTATCTTGTTAATGTGATGCTTGTCTGTAAATTATAAATCATTTAAAATGTTACACTGCAGATGCTGAAATATATTTCAACTCTAAATTTCTTAATAAAATATTTTTAGGGCAGTCAAATATTGCCCTAAGAAAGTCAAAGAAAATGCTTCCTAACTCTCGGTCAAAAGAACAGCACAAGTTGTACTTTGATTATTCAGGTTTAGTTACATATAAATCCTGTAATGTAATTTTATTCTAGTGAAACTACCACAAGTAACGAAAGTGAACGTAATGTTTATTGCTCACATATACTCATTTGCCATTTTGTTGGGTACACCTATACAACTGGTTGTTAACACGACTATCTAATCAGCCAATGATCTGGCAGCAACTCAAGATATTTAGACATGTAGAAAGGATCAAGAAGACCCACTGAAGTTCAAACTGAGCATCAGAATGGGGGAGAATGGTGGTTTAAGTGACTTTAAATTTGGCATGATTTTTGGTACCAGACAGGCTGACCAAAGTACTTCAACTGGCATTTTCCCACCAGTCATCTCTGAAGTGTACAGAGAATAAGAAAAAAAGGAAAAAAAGAAAATATCCAGTGAGGAGCAGTTATCTGGGTGAAATGCCAGAGGTCAGAGAAGAATAGGCAGACTGCTTTGGGCTGATTGGACAACCCAGTATCAAAGCAAAACCTGTAATAGACACACCAGTCCACCGTGTCCACTTCACACTTTGCTTCTCCAAAACATGAAATGGACACACATGCAGAAGTTGCAGTTGATCAGCTGAACATTATTTAAATGCCACAGTCTTCCTGAGTATTGTTGCTGACCGTGTCCTTCCCTTTATGACCACAGTCCATCCATCTTCTGATGGCTGCTTTTAGCTTTGTGCTCCATGTGACAAAGCTCAAATCATCTCCAAATGGTTTCTTGAATATGAAAATGGGTTGACTACACTTGACTATAAATGGTCTCCGTAGTCTCCAGCTCTCAATCCAGTAGAGCACCTTTAGGATGCGGAGAAACAGGAAATTAGCTTTCATGGATCATGGAAAACTGCAGTAACTGGGTGCTGTCATTTCAATATGGACCAAAATTTCCAAGGAATGTTTCGGGGACTTTGTCTTGATTCTTCTTGGAACAGATTCAACAGTTCTGAAGTAAAAAAGAAGGTTCAATATTTTGCAAGGTGCATCTAATAAATTGTCTGATGAGTGTAGCCTGTAGAGCCGCTGTCGTCAACATTATGTGGAAAATTAAGTTGTTGGCAAGCCCAATTATCTGTGGTCAAAGCACTAATACTAAAAATAAATGTCACGATTTGTATAGTTAGGACTCAAATGCAGGACACAAGCAGAATGATTAACAAAAGGCAAGAAATCTTATTAAGAGTAATTTGAGGAGCTGGATAAGAGCTGAAGTGCTGTAGGTGACGTCAGACGCCGGAGACTTGGCAAAAAAACCAAATGGTGGCTCAAAATTAAACAAACACCTTTCGAAACTTAAGTTACACCAAGCAGTTGATGGACAATAAAACATATAATCATTTCCAAGACCCTGGAGGACAGCGAGGAGAATTTGGACACTCTCCGGGAATACATTGACAGGTGTACATTGACTAGAGTTCCTCTTCCCCAGCCAAGCACGAGATGCTGTCTTCCAGGAGAGGTCGCCCGGCAGACTCCCCCGGAACAACATCACCGCCCGGTGATTCGACTGTGCCAACATCCTAGACTCAATCCTAGACTCCTAGACTCAATCAATTAGCGATTGTCTAGCCTCGACCCCAGGTTGTTTCTGGTCGAAATTCTTCACCGGGAATTCCAGTCCCTAAGGGAATCTTTCAAATTCACTCAGCAGGAGGTGGAAACACTTGCTGCTGAAAACACCTCGCTACAGGACTCAGTCAATTCTCTAACTGAAAATGTGACCCAGTTCAGTAAAGAAAATTAGAATGGGGCTGTCATCGATCTCCGGGCTCATGGCAGAGAGATAACTGGGTGTTTCAGGCATCCCAGACTCTGCTGAGGAGAACGCAAAAGTTAAAATTAAAACCTTCATCAAGACCCAGGTAGGTCACTATGAAGATGGTGACATCTCACTCTCACCGCTTTATGCATTGCTAAGAAGACTGTCCTCATGAACTGGAAAAATAAAAATAATCTTAGTATTAATCAATATAGAGACCTTTTGTTGGACCATACTGGTCTTGAGACAGCATCATCCACCACATCAGATCAATCTCTCTGGGCTCCTTTGTTGGCTCCATTACCTAGTGGGGGTGGTGGGTCATGGTTTTGTCCAGCTGGCCGTTGCTGTTGCCGTTGTGGGGGTTTTATTGGCTTAGGGCGTCTGGGGGTTCCTTAGGGGTGGGTTTCTTGGAGGGTTGGACTTTGGTCCTGACCTGGATGGGGCTTTTATGCTGCTCTTGGGTGGGTTCGGGGCGGGCTTGGGGACTTCTGGGGGCTCTCCACCTCTAGGGTGGGATTCTGGCTTGGCTTAGGGGCTTGGGTCCCAGCTGGTGTGTCACCAGGGTTGTCCCAGGAGGACCACTGCAGGGACAACCACGACCCCCACTCAGAGTGCTCTCCTCTGCTCTTCTCTATCACTCTTCTTCTCCTTTATTTCTCTCTCCCTCTCTTTCTGTTAACTTTCTCCCCAAATTCACTTTCTTCCTTTTTCTTTTCTGTCCCCCTGGCTTGTCCGTCATGGTTGTAATAATCCAAAATAAAAAATCCTAATAAAGTTCTAATAAAATATGAATATCATGTGGACAATTATACTGAATGTCATAGTGCCCCACTTGTACTTGGCATTTTTTTGCCCTTCAGACAACAGTTCTGATTGCTGCGCTGTTGGACACGACAGGGGGGAAAAAAAGAGTAATAAACTTGAAGCATCTAATGTCCAGATGGTGAAGAGAGAATCAAAATCCAAAAAGACAATGTGGTAGGACTTGACCTTAGCGGCTAAAGAAGTGCAGGAGACAGATGCTGTCCAGTGTAGCAAGTGATTTATTCACCATTTTGTGACCAACCAATATTTACAAAAATAAAAAAAAAAACTCAACTCCATAATTAACTCAGTTCAAATAAACATAACTAAACTTAAATCAACGGAAATTAAGGTCAAAATGTACACAGCTACACTTCCTGGTCTTTTTTCCTGAACACCTGCATTCATCTGCTTAAATAGTCCATTCACCCCTGGACTATTCCATTAGGTAGGTAAGATAAACATTATCATACTCAAACCCATACTACTGCTACCCTTTACTAGCAATAAAACTCTGCAATGTATAGTCAATACATATTACAAATCCATTTCTCTACAAACACTCTAAAATCAGCTTTATTAAATTACAAAGATTCTCCCCCCTTCTTCATCTGGTCTCTTCCTGTGACCTCAGATTACCCAGGAAGCTATAAATACAGGAAGTAAAACTATATTTCCTCCTTTTGTTCCTGGAACACATTTAGGTAAGGTGAGTTTAAACAAGACAAATTAACAGTTGAAATAAATAACATGTTAACTTAAAAAAACTTGTAGGAATTGATTTAAACCAAGATGTTATGTTACATAATCTGTAAAAGTGCAAAACATAAACAAACCTGGGATAGTAAATG
>VUQG01032104.1:0-13918 GCA_015106755.1 Etia nguti | reverse complement strand
TATAAAAAAAAGTGTAGAGTAGTTTATGTTTCTGGTGTGGGAAATGTTCTTATCTGCTGGAGTTAAAAAGCAGAGTGGCTTTGGGGACAAAGGTGGCTCTCCTCCTCTCAGTCCTGCAGGAAATGCAGCGGAGGCGTCGCCCAGAGGGGAGCCATTGAAATGCGGGGTGAAGAATGTGAGAGGGGTCATTGATGATTTTGGCTGCCTGTCTAAGGGCCTGTTGGCTGAAAACCTGTGCCAGAGTTCTGACAGGCAGTCCAATGATTTTGGAGCACACTGATGCAGTGTGCTGCAGTCTGTTCCTGTTCTGAAGGCTGAGGGAGTGGAACCAGCAGGTGATGGAGAAGGTCATGATGCTTTCCAGGAAGGCATAGTAAAAAGTCATCATGATGGGTGTGCTGACTCCAAAGGAGTTGAGTTTCCTAAGGAGGTATAGCCGTTGGTGGCACCTCCTGAGAATCTCCTCTGTGTTGGCAGAGAATTTCAGGAGGTTGTCAAAGATGGTTCCTAGGTACTTGTACTCCTCAACTACCTCCACTGTCTTCCCATGGACAAAGCCTCCACCTTGTTTTACACATGGCTGTACAATGATTGTTCTCCTCCCCTCACCTGTATGTATTGACTACTACCTGAAACAAATGTTTGAAATTCAGCTTGTTCACTCCATAAGACCCGTTGAACTAAAGAAATAGGGAAAAATATATCTTTGGGACAGGCTGCTAGTACCAGTGCTTACAAATAAAATTTTAAATTGATTAGTATTGTTGTTAAGTTTGTGATGTAAAATTTATATAGGTATAATTTACAGTGCCATTACGCAATCAGTAGTCAAAAAATGATCTAAACTTCTTTATTTGGAGGATCATTTATATTTTAGGTTTAAATGTAGTTAATACTTTTCCTGTTTTTCTGGCTGTTTCTCTGTCCTCTGAGGTGAGGTCAAGCCACTTCATGGCTAAAATATGGAATAGAAGAATGCTCACAAGGCACTCAGTACAGAAAAAACAATTACATCAGCTTCATGTCTGAGGCTTATTTTCTTTTGACAACAGAGAGATAGGTCACAATATATCAAGGTCTATTCAGTTGATGAGTACAGCCTCTGTACATTCCATTTCAGCGAGTCAGATGAAAATTTTGAGGTATACTACAAATCCCACTATAAAGTGGACAATATAGTGGATAATTCAAACAGCAGTTTACTCACCCAACTGATTGGCTGTTTTGAACCAAAGTCTAACACATCACCATTTGCTTGAAAGCTGGATGGAATTATTGTTGCTCAAATCAAAGCTAAAAACAAGGAAAAACACAAGAAGTTAATTAATAAAAAGAAGAAAAGGGGTATAATAAGTTACAGATGTGATTGTGAATATAAGGGGAAAAAAACAGAAACGGCTGAATGTCAAAATCTCAGTCAGCCCTAAGGCAACTGATAATTTAGATATGAATACTCTCCCTTAAGTATTCAGATCAAAATGAGGCATACACACAGCATGCAGAGTGCCCTTCCTGCAGGCCTTATTAGTTGCCATTGGCAGGACAAAGTGTGCAGTGGTTGTATCATGGCCAGTGGCTCAAAAAGAGGCTCAAGTAATGAATACTGACAAAAAGACAACATTACAAATTAATACTGAATGTAACAAGGTGAAGATCATGCCTCTTTTGAATTTAAAAGGTGATGATAATTTAATTCAAGGGCAGAATTTGTTCCATTGCTGCTACTCATGTACAAAGTAAAAATAATTATGACTGTAGCCTGTTTAGTGGCACAGCTGTTTAATGGTAGAGAATTCTTGCAGTTAAAATCAAGGATCCTAGATTTTGAAAATCCTAGGTGACTTCCTTCTTGAGTTATAGCATTCACAAGATTTTTAGAAAACTTGACCTCTGGTCATTGTGAGCATGTACGCAGGCTGATGTTAGCATACTGTACAGCCTCAGAGCGCTTCCGATTTGGTTAAACTGGGATTTCAAATTAAAAGAGAAACATGAACCTTCAATCCACTAAATCCACACTGACTCTGATCTCTGTCCTTGAAAACTGTCTGTCTGTCTGTCAGCAGCAGAGAGCAGCTTAGAGGAGTATAGCTGGACAAACTGACTTCATCTGGCTGACTGACAGCACAATTGTACCTTGAATGTAAGTTCAGCATGGCAACAATCAATATTCTATTCTTTTTAAACTGCTGTTCAGACACAAAATTTCACTTGTACTTTGGCTTTAGTTCACAATAATGCACCTCAATTACATCTCTGGCATCCACCAGCTTCCTCTGTAGTCAGAGCACCTTAAACACTTAATGTAAATATGCAAGGTTTGTGTCTTGTTTGGGACTTTATTAGCTTTGTTTGATTAGCTTTCACTTTCTCACTGATTTAGTTCGAAGGGGAAACTAAAAACTACTTGGTTTGATTCAGGCACCAATAAGTGAAAGTTAAACCTTTAATTAAAAAAAGAAAAAAAAAGAAAAATCAACGTTAGACAAAAAAACATATGAAAAATAATGGCCTATCTACTTATTGAAATTATCTACATATGTTAACAAACTTTGATAGTAACTACAACCACAGCTGCACATGCACCACTATCTACTAAAATGTGTGTATGTGAAACTACAATTATAGTAGAGTGCCATTCACTTAGTCAAAATAAATGAATGAATGAATTAAAAAATTTAGCCTAAATAGTATGTTAGTAAAACCATATAGCAAACCATGCAATTTGAAAGTGTTGTTTCTATTTATTTATGCTGCAGCATTTTAACAAGAGAGTCTATGGGAATTGCTTGCTTTATGAATCAGTCTCAAGTGGCCATTTGAAGATTTGCCATTTCTGGTACTTGAGAGTTTGCTCTTTTATATCAGATTTAGAAGGTGCTGCTTTGCCTCAGCACAGCATTATTATACTGCAACGCATGCTATCTTATCACACTAGTAAGTTCTACGACTGTAGGGCCCTTAGTGTTTTAATCATCTAGTCTAATTGATTATTATTTATTATTTGGTTAAATAAAATGAAAATAACATTTTGTAGGTAAATAACATAACTAGTCATGTAGACTGGTTAATCGCAAAACTAAGATTGCTATCAATGGGACTGTAAAGCAATGTATATGTAGTGTTAGAAAAATGACCATCTTACACCATGAACATTTTTACATGGTCTTGATTTACCCATCACCACCACTAAATAATTCTTAAATCAGAATTAGTTGAGAATTGTAGAAAATCACTTGGTTATCGCTTTACTGAGTGAAGCCAGCCTGTTCTTGTTGGTATAAATGCTCATGTATAATATTCATCATCACATTATCCAGAGATGTAACATCTTTCTTTTGCTATCTGCAAGACAGACAGTGGAAACTGCTGTTTTGCACTGCTTTTTTTTTTTTTTTTTTTTATTTTTTAACATATTTTATAGCTGAAATATTGGTGTCTACCCAACATGAAGTGTAAGGTGTGTCTGTGTTGTGTGTTTCTGTTTATTTTTCCACCATTACTATTGTCAAATCTTCTTTACAAAATAATTCACCAGGAAAGATGGCAGCACAAATCTTTGCAATATAATGGTATCACTTTTGTACAGTGTGTGAGGAGGTGATGATTGGTCAGCCATCTTTAAATACAGTCTATAATTTATTAATTTAACATAAGAAAAACCCCATGAAAGTATTTAGCTGAACACTTCAAAAGGTAGATTGTCAAACAGACCATTTTAAACACTTGTTTCTCACTTAAACTAGTCTTCAGCTGTATTATACAACACTAGAGGATATTTTTTTTGTCTAATGTGTGTCATAAGTTATTTTTATTATTATTATTACTTTCTTATTACAGGATCAGAAAGCACAGACTTATGAATCCTTCTACAAGCTCTTTCGGTGGAATCTGTCACTCAACATTTCTCCAAGACTTATTTCCCAGGGTCAGAAGCAGGACTTACACTACAGCAGGACCTAAAACTAATACTAATGAAAATCTCAGACAATGCATCTCATACCACACAGCTCCACACTGTTGTCTCAAATCAGTATAAAATGAATTCTAAGATTCATCATTAAGACCAAAATACAATAGTCTTACCCATTCAAAATTCTGCCTAGTAACCCTTTATTTTGTGATGTCAGCTCAACCTGACGGCGTGGCTCTCTCTACACATTTACTTTAAAACACTTATATTCAAAAACTCTCATTGATCACAAGTTGTACATATATTATTATTTTTCTTTATACAGATTCACTATCTAATCTGGGTATAATTGACTACTAATTATACTCAGAGATGTGAGAGCAGAAGAATTTTTACATTAACAATGTGATGCACTCCTAAAAACAAATATAGACTTCTAATGGTCCAGTACTGTACCCATTTAACATTCCTTCTGAATGGCAGGTGACTGTTGAAAACTGTGTTTCATTATATTGTACATGATTCTACGAGTCAAAGAAAAAGACATTTAATGTGCATGCGATCCTGAGAGTATCAAACTCTAACTACAATTTTATTTGTCTGACCCAGTTCCCAGACTCGCAAGTTCTGGCATCCACAGACAGCCTACTGAGCTCTTGGGCAGTTGGCTGCTGGTGAGACAGTTCTATCTGGTAATGTGTTGGCTGCAGCACTCTTAACTTGGGCTGGGATCTGTCTATAGCCATCTGGACTGCTGGTCCATCTAGTTTTCCCACTTTGATCTCTTCATCTCCATCTGTCTCAGTGACTTAACCCACTGACTGACTTTGCAAACATCCATCTGACTTGCTAGTTTTTAGCTTTCTCATTGAATGATTGCACATTTGTCTTTTTGACTGACTACTCAAATGGATTATCTGTCTAAATCAGTGGGTCATTGAACATTAAATCGTGACTCTGATTGTGACCCACACTTGAAGAATACGCATTGAAGAATACATAGTCACATCTAAAAATCATCAAATTTGCAAGTGGTCTCAAGCACACGTTCTCACTTCTTCTTTCAGTGGATGTAAGGATTGGTGCTGATGAGAAAAATGATGTGAATTTGACAGTGTGAATATTTTAAATATAATATAATAATATAATAAAATTTAAATAGATATTATTTTGTTCATATAACTGAATATAGGCCAATATTCCAAGCACATGCGCTTTGGCCATGCAAAAAACAAAAAAACAAACACCCCCCACATTTTAACTAAATTATAACATAACTAAAGTATTAATTGCATTGTTATAAAACAGAACAATTCTTCCTTTCAAACTGTCAGTGGGAGTCGTCACTTTACAGATCTTTTGTGAGTCAGATAATGCAGATGGCGTGAAACTGGATGCCAAGTTAGAGAGAGAAAAAAGTCAGAATACGACACAAAGATCTAATATTATTTCATATTACTTTGCGAGCTAGCTTAATGTAGTTTAACAGCTGGTAAAGTGTTGTTAAAAAAATAAAATTCAACTTACTGAGCATGGTAGTATAAATACATTAACCCATTGCCTAGTCTTTGGCACATGTGTAAACCACTACACTTACTAATTTCAAATCAGGCTATAACTTTTGTATATGTCTAAGACTTTTGTTTTCAACCAAGGATGGCTAAAATAAGCTGAAACAAAATTTATCTTTTCACACAGATCTCCCTAATTCTCCATGGCCTTAACTAACATGGATAAAACCGTTTTATACGTGCTAAATAACTAGGAAGAGAAAGGCAAAGACACAAAAAGAAGAGGCATAAATATGTATGGGGTGAAGCATTTGTGGTGTAGGCTGTTAATAAACAGCAAGCAAAAGCACATTTGACCAAGGACCTTTATAACAGCAAACACCAGGATATAAAAAAATAAACCTAACTATGAGTGTGAAAAATGTGGTTTAGACTGAGTGATTAATCACTGAATTAGAAAACCAAATGCATTAAGTGAATTAAATTATAATGACAAAGTTTTATAAATTATCTTCCTTTATTCCATGCTTTATTGGCTGCTCTAAATAAACTAATAAGTGGTAACAATTAAATAAAATGATGAGTCAGTATAGATTTAATATACTTAATTTATTTATTAACAATGTTAAGGAGAATGCAGGTGGTCCTCTGTTTCATGTAGCAGTATAGCTGTTCTGTAATTTGGATCCTTTACTGCACACAGGAAGAAGAAACAATAATAACTGAAATGTATCTTTTCATTCAGTTCAATTCAATTCAATTTTATTAATACAGCACCAAATCACATCAGACCCTGCAATAATACAGAGAAAAACCCAACAATCAGATGACCCCCTATGAGCAAGCACATGGCGACAGTGAGAAGGAAAAACTCCCTTTTAACAGGATGAAACCTGTGGCAGAACCAGGCTCGGTGAGCCTGCCACGGTTGGGGGTGAGATTCATTTGCTTCATTCAGTGTCAATTTTAGTTATGGTCACATGTAGACTAATGCATCTAACTGGTAAGTAGCATCCATTGTATGTGTAATAATAGTTCTAGACCTATGAGTGGAACATTTAATGCTGTTTTCAGTTTGTTCATTATATTATATAAGGAACAAAAATGTATTAAACAAAAATAGTCCCTTCAAAAGGTCACCTCATATTATTATTTCCTCTGTTTCTTTAGGCTTTCATCAGAATTGTTGTGTAAATCACTTTGCTCTTATTGCATCACTTCCTGTTTAGAATCGCCCATCATCGCTCTGGTTTCCAATATGACAAATGAGCACGAGAAATACCTTTAGCCCTTAATCTCTGTCTTTTTATTATAGCAGCAGAAACCCTCTAAAAGCCATTGATTGGACTGTCTACGATTCATCTTGTTGGTAATTGGAAAACTCTTTAATGCTCAAGAGGAGCAATAGCTGGCAAAGCACAAAGCTTCTCAGTGTAGAAAACATACATATAGTTGGTTTGAACATTAGTTTAAAAGTTGCAATGATGCTGAGGTAACCTACCCCAGGTGGTGTAACAAATAATTCAAAAAACGTGTTGCCAAAAGAACCTGTTAAGGTATATATTTCTTTGGAGTTCTCTTTCTCCCCCCCTTAGGATTATAACTACAAGATCCAGTTTTTTTGGCTCTCTTTCGGTCCTCAGAGGCAGTCTGTTCCAGTTTGTGCTCTCAGTCCAAATATGTACGATAAGTTAATTAGTGATTCTAATTAACAGAATTTGGCAGTCTGTCTCTCTATGTTAGTTATGAGATGGACTTTTGACCATGTGGTGTACCCCACTTCTTGCCCAATTATCAGCTGAATAAGCATCCCTCAAACCCTGAGACTGATGGACTAGAGTAACAGATGCTTACTTTGTGTTCAACGCACAGGCTCACTGAAAGTGTAAACTTGAAAGCTAGAATAATGTAAGCTGGTCTGAGTAGTCTCAGTTTATACAGATCAGAACTGTGCATCTAACATATAAATCCAGGAATCTAATCTGGATTGTGTCATGGTAAGGAGAATGCTTTCTTGGCATACTTTAGGTTCTGAAACCAGTTAATTATAATTACCCCCGGTGTAGCTGAGTATAGCTCCTGACCATATAAACCTCTTTAAGGTCAGAATTTAACAGCTTCTAAAGGCTACTGCCAGCATGACAATGAACCATGTCACTAAGCATAGGTTGTCTCCAACTGGATTTATAAATGTGACACTGAGTTCAGCGGAGTTTATTGGCTTTCCCAGATGCTAAGTCTATATGCAGCAGAAAACAGGAATATTGCAAAAAGGAGATTGGTGCACGAATAAAACCTGTAAAAATGATATGATTTCAACACTGACCTAAATCTCAAAAGAATATAACATCTTGTGAAACTTAGGCTATGAAAGTTGAGTTTGATTTTGAGCACCAAGTGTACATATTCTATTTCTAATGATATTTCTAATGATATTTCTAATGACGTAGATGGAATGTAATGAAGTCATGTACAAAATACACTATAAAGTATTCATTCTTCTAGCTTTACATGCATATGAATCAGAATGACATCCCATTCTTAATCCATAGGGTTTAGTGTGATGTTGTCCCACCCTTTGCAGCTATAACAACTTTAGCTCTTCCAGGGAAGGCTTTGAACAAGGTTTGGGTTTGTGTTTATAGGAATTTTTTACCATTATTCCAGAAGCACATTTATGAAGTGAGACACTGATGTTGGATAAGAAGGCCTGGCTTGCAGTCTCTGGTCTAATTCATCTCAAAGGTGTTCCACTGGGTAGATTTGAGGACTCTTTTCAGACCAGTCAACTTTTTCCACACCAAAGACGTAGAACACATCTCCACTGCTCTAGAGTCCAGTGGCGGCGTACTTTACACCACTGCATCTGAGATTTTGCAGTGCGTAGGTGATGTTGGGGGATATAGTGTAATTTATTTGATGATGGATTCACAAATAGTTTTTGGAGACTGTGTGTGTGTACTTCAAGAGATTAAAAAGAGGAACTTGGCACTCAAGTGGAAAAATATAAAGCAGATCTAAACTTATAAAACTGGTCTTCAAGTATTTCCCTCAGTGTAGACACTGTATAGATTTAAAGGTAGCCTGTGGACTTTATGGCTTTCAATGGAGCTATAACAGTCATTGCCAGTGTGTCAGTGTCAAAGAATTTCAATAAAAAAGAGCAGCTCATTGTTATGCAGGGTTGAAACCTTGTACAACAATAGTATTGTTTCTATTCACCCACTGTGAACGCAGGGCCTGGCTGCTGGCTACTTATCACATGGATCACCACCCTGACTGCCTCACAGCAGCTTTGCCTGTAGGTGCATGTGTGTACATTAACTATATCAAAATGGGTTTCAACCTTGCCTAACATTAAAAACCCCCTGTTCAACATATTCATTTTCAGAGGCTTATGAAGCTCAGCGTCGTGTTAAAAACTGTGTCTCAAGTTTGAAATAATAATAAATAATATTCTAAGTATACAAGCAAAATAATAAGAGATAAATTCAGCCTATTGAAACTGATTTATTTGCAGCTGACTGTACACCAATGTTTCAGCACAGTAAGATAAATCGCTAGAAGATGAAGAAGAGTATTGGGAAGTACATTAATGTGTACACTATGTACCGAGTCTCATGTCTAGCATTTTATATTCATGTATCTCCCTAGAAGATAGAATGTAGCATAAAGTGAATCATGCTGCATTATTTAGCAGTCATCATTTCATTATGTCACACTGGGTTAAATATAGGTCACTAATTGTACACATATCAAACCTTGCTCTGTATTTTGAAGGCATAAATAAGGCATAAACAAACGACCAGGCAAATGTTTAATGTGGCTACACCGGGACTTTTCTGTGATAAATGAGTTTTGAATAATGCATGCCGTTACAAGGGAGAGGCTACAACCTTCAGGTTTGCCATCTGGTGTCCCACACAAGACGCTAAGCTGGAAACACAGGAGGAGAATTCACTGGTACCTTCATCAGATGGTGATGATATGTGAACTAACTGTTTATATAGAGGATAAATGAAAGAGCAGATATGAGTAGCACAACTAAAGAATTTCCTTGATTTAGTAGCATCATGCACCATGTTCAATTTGACACTAAAGATATCCTAATTATGAGCCATGAATCTGTACATTCAAACATTTGATAATCTATGGCTCATTATAATTAGTAAAAATACTGATCAGTGGATTGGTAAAAGGTGTATTAGTATTAGTAGTTCAGTATTAGTTGTTAATCAGTGCAAATTTTTCTGCACTTTTGAATGTTACATACTGCATATGCTAAGGTATTCTTTGCATTGTGGATAATACATTGTTTACTTTTTAATTACTAGAAGGAATGACCATTTCAACAATTTATTAATCAGTGTAGCGTGAGAATACCGTGTAATTGCTCTAATGTTGTATTGAATTCTGTCTAGTCACAATTAAAATGATTAAGACCACATAATGAAGTAAAAGGGAAGATAAACTGGGGTGTTTTCAGGAGAGAGGAGGTGGTATAGATTAGAGGAGTGAATGCATCGTCGTAGTGTGGAATAGTGCAGTTAATGTGAATGACATCTAGTAAAATGTGATTTTTTTGTATCCATAAATTTACAAAAGTTTAAAAAAGATGAAGCATTCCACATGTATCCAAAGTCTAAAAGAAAATATTGCTGTCAGGAATTAAAGGCAGTTTTCTACTTTGTCCTCTAAGTATAAGTGTTTACTGCAATCATCTATTGCAGTTATAGCTATTCAGTGCTGTCTGGTAACCGAATTATCCAACAATAAAACTTAAAACCATACACTTTCTTGTCATCTTTTTTTTAAAATTTATTTTACTTTTTGGGACCGTATCATACAGTAATTCAAGCAGTGGGCTTTACTGAGAATCTGTAAGACTAACAGAACGAGAACACTTGCTCTGCTTTGACCACCCGACTGTCTTTATAGCTTAGCTAAATCTGTAACCAACTGCGACAATACCGTATTAATGGCACCTTCTTACTCTTACTCCATGCCATTCAAGTCTTGTACATCCACACGGAAAAATGAGGAGTCCTTTTGGATAAGTTCAATATACTTTATGCACTGGCTGCTGTTCTTGCAAGTCCACAACCAAAACAGATTTGTCAAAGCCTTCTGTATTTTTGAGGAAAAACAGCAGATGTTCTCAACCTAACACCTTGACATGGCATTGATGGGGTGGAAATGGTATATCTACATGTCCATGAAACAGGACCTTAGCTTTGCCCTCAAATTTCACTTTCAGAAGCAATCTGCTTCCCACAAAAAGGGGTCAAGCCAGACAGAGAAAGATAAATAAATTGCTTTGCTACTGCTAGGCTGTATACTCTCCCTTGTTCCAACCAGGTCATAGAAAGTACTTCTCCACATGTACGTATGAGAAAGCTTTTGAAACGAGTGCACAAGAGAGAAGAAAAAAAAGAGGAGTTCAGAGGAGTACAAAAGTTTTACAAGAACTGATAATCAAAGGAGGAGAGGTGAGTGGAGGTAGATGAAAGGAAAACGAAGAGAAGAGGAGAAGATCAGAGTAAAGGACAGAGAGAAATAAAGCCAATAAAAGGACTATAAAAGCATGACAAATTCTGGAAAGCAGATTATGATCTGAGGATAGTGAAGTGGAGTGGAGTGTGATAAAAACTGCCTGCAAGAGGAGTTTTCACTGCTATCTACTTGCTGTTTTCTTTACTCAACCACATAAAGCATTAATTAGTTAATTATTTCATATAAAAATAAAAACAAAATAGAAATGTACTATGTAGTGGCTTTTCTTTGGCAGATATATTGCTTCTATCAAAATATTCCTGTTTTATAATAATCCTAATAGTCAAAGGCTTTACTTTGGCACTTTCATAAGTATCATTAGTGCATAACCCTTTGTAACAGACTCATGATCAACATGGGTGTAGTTCAACGCTAGCAAAGAATGCTGCAGCTGTTCCTCTCTGAAAAAGCCATATTTGTGGACTGAATGAAGACTAGGGTTAGAAATGATGACATTTTGATGCAGAAAAGCCTAGCTGAGAAACACCACAGTGTAGCAGGAGAAGACGACTACTGAGTTTCAGTGCCTTGAGATGACAGTGTCAGATCTCCCACACAAAATAGCAGTATTGATTATTGTAGAATATGGAGCCAGGAACCCTGCCTTTCTGCTATACAGTACTAGGATGAGCCATGTTGTCTTGTTATATCAGTTCAGTGCCAATTGCCGTCCTATCGCTGTGTGAAATTATTTGTAACATTAAGACATTGTGTTTGAGGCAGTGCTTCTTAAAAGTAACAAAAAAGTTTAAAATTGAAATTTTACTTATATTTTGATAATTTGAAGTAAAAATCTGTAATGTTGGTGCCGATGATTAAAATAGTTTAAGGAACTAAAAAACTGGATAATGGTAGTCATATTTACATACAGATTCACTTTAAAACTTGTATCGTAGATAAATTCCTAGGCTAGGCCTCTCTAATCCAAAGTCATATTGTGAAGAGATGATAGCTGTTTAGCAAACTTCCAACTTATTAAAAATCTTATATCATACAAATTACTAGAATTTTAGGTCTTCCACTCATAATCGTTTTACCATTTCAAAGCCAACTGCTTTCTTTCATACATGGAATGATCCGAAAAAATGCATTTTCCTTAAAGGCTCACCTGTCAAGATCCAAGGGTTTTCTGCGTATTTGAGTTATGGATTCCCAGTTAACATATTTGAGTCTGAATTTCTGTTTCAGTTATACTACTATTTTTGTGTTTGAAGTTGTGATTTTCAGTTTCCAGCTGAATTATGAATTCCTGGACTGATGTCTTATCATTCTACTAATGTTGCACCTTAGTTTTTTGTTTATTATTAGAGTTCTGGGTTGATTTTAACCTGGTATACCTGTTACAGAAAGTTGGCTTTACTGTTCTAAAGCCACATTCTATCACATGCTTTATTGGCCTTACTCTTATTTAGTTAGTTTCAGCTGCTATTTTAAGTTTATTTATTCTTTAGTTTCCTCCATGTGTTCCTAAGTGTTCTAGCTCTGTCTCCCCTTCCTGTGTTTATACTGTTGTCCTTTAGTGTTCTCTCATGTCTGCCATCATATCTAGTTTGAGGGTACAGTGCAGAGGTACTGCCTCTTTCTTTTTCCTAATCACCTGAAACGAAAAATGAGTAAAGGTGGGTAAAAGAGTTCATTACGTCACTTAATTTGTTCATTCATACTTCACTTACCCTGCTGTTACGTGGGTCTTGTAAACAAGAACAACTTATGAAAAATATCCCTTCATTACAAACGGTTGCTTGGGTTAGAATTTTAAAGGAAAGGAAAAATATAGGGCCAGATTTATTACGGGTCTATGGCAGCTAAAAGCCTTCTTTTAACATTAAAGTGCTATTAGAGGCAAGGTTTCAGTTTTGTGACTGAAGATTTTGCCAGGGAAATGTTTGCAGCTGGCTATATGGGATTCTGAGCTACTAATTTGAGCTGCTTTTGGTAGAATCCTGGTTATTACTGAAGTGAACTGTCTGGGTTCGCTTCCAGGTTACCCTTTGATTGTGGCATTTTAATAATTTGCCCTACTTAGTAAATCTGCGCCATCGCTTATAAACTAAATACACCTTATTTTCCTATATTTACCTGCTGGATATTGATCCAGTGGAACTGTTTTTCACTCCCTTGCCTAACATTTCTATGTCCAAGGTAAAATTTCTTTCATTTATTACTTGTCCCAGCTAAACCAAAGTAAAAATTAATTTACAAAAACCATAAAAGCTGCAAAGCAACAACGAACATTACTAATGCTAAGTGAATTTAGAAAGCTGAATTTAGGCAAGTCCGGGGTTGGACTCATCAGCAGCAACGACGAGTCAGCGTACAGAGATGAGGTTCAGCAGCTGGCGTTCTGGTGCAGTGAAAACAAGCTGTCACTGAATGTGGACAAAACCAAGGAGATGATCGTCGACTTCAGGAAGACTCACTCCACCCACACACCACTCAGCATCCACAGTTCCACGGTAGAGACTGTTAGCAGCACCAAGTTCCTGGGAGTTCACATCTCAGACGACCTCACCTGGACCACCAACACCACCTCCATCACCAAAAAGGCCCAGCAGCGGCCAACCTCCCTCCTCCCATCCTCACATTGTTCTACAGGGGCACCATAGAGAGTGTCCTGACCAGCTGCATCCCAGTGTTGTTTGGAAACCGCAAAGTCGGTGACCTCAGCCAGCTACATCGGATCGTCAAAGCAGTGCCAAGATCATTGGAACATCTCTCCCTCTGCTACAGGACATCTTTCACAAGCGCTGCATCAGTAAGGCCTCCTGCATCGTGCTTGACCCCTCACACCCCTCACACGGACTCTTTTCCCTCCTTCCATCCGGCAGATGCTATCGCAGCATCGGGGCCCGATCCTCCAGACTGCGAGACAGCTTTTTCCCACAAGCCATCAGAGTCCTGAACTCACTACCGGCTCCCCCACTCCCCCCCACCACACACA
>VUQG01032100.1:0-12921 GCA_015106755.1 Etia nguti | reverse complement strand
CAGAACATTTTTACTAGATTTGTAAAGTAACCTACTGTATGTGTGGGGCTGTGATAATGTTAATAATTCACAGGAAAAACAATTGTGTAGTTTCTCCTTCTTTGGACCCATCACAGCACTGGAAAACTTTGGGTTTTTCACTGAGTTAGATATATAAATAAATGTCTACAAACTACAGCAGACTGTGTAACGCTATTGCATCACCGCAACTGCTTCTCTTCTTATGTCATTTCCTACAAATGGGTAGTTCAGACTTAAGTGCATACACCTCGAGTGAAAAACAGAAAATGGAAGGCTTCCCTACATTTGTAGGAAAATGCACCTCTTATGCCCTGCACTTTGTGCAGCATCTTTCACTCATTACAGGTAAGAGTGTGTGAGTCAACAATATAAGGATCTGGTGATATTCCCAATTCTTATAGAAGTGTTATATAATACATCTGCCATTTACAGGAATTTTTAGAAATAAATTACATTTTTAGAAAGAACTTATTTTCATAATTGTGAGATGTACACATTAGGGGGCATTAATGAGTGGGTGGTTTTCACCTGAGGGCAGCATATTTGGTTATTTTCAAGTTTTTCTTAGCCTAATAAATAACTTATTTACAAAATGAGTTTTCAGAAACTTGTTTGGCAGCATTAAGTTTTCATGGGAAAATCTGAACAAGCTGTGCACTTCTTGGTATGTGTAGTTTCTCCCAGATGCTGACAGGCACTCTAAGCTCTGTCATACTCCATAGTCACTTTCTCAGTGAATGAGAAGAATCTGAACTAGTAACTTTAGCCTCCTCCACAGATTCAAACCAACTTGAATAAAATGTTCCCATGGATTCAGACTTCTGCCATTCCACATGTACTGAGGGCATTATCTCCCAAGGGACATTTAGTGCTTTAGAAGTGGTTTTATACTCTCACCCTGACCTGTGCTGTCTCAAGAGAGTTCCAAACCATGGCTTGAGGTAGGCTTGGGTAGCATGGGGGCCTAGCCTGGTGACCCTTACTGAATACATGCCCTGGCTGGAACCCCTTACCCTATTGTTCCAGAGATTGTAATGGTTCCACTATACTATTCTGCTTCTTAAAATCAGAAGGAGCATGAGAAAATAGAGAAACACCACAGGCTGAAGAAACAGCTGGAGCAGTCTAAGAGTGATCAGCCCTTCAAAAAGGAAAAAAAAAATAAGAAAGAAGGAAACTAAACTAAAACAAAAAATGCTTAAAGCGCATTAACAAAGGTTGAACTTATTCTCCATCACACGTAGAGTGAAGTGCTGCAAAACACCACATTCAACCACATTCCTCCCACACTCAGTTGTACTTAACGTGTGACTGGTAAATGATGCAACTTTAAGAACCTGAAAAGATCATTGCCATGGTAACTTACAATTGGAAGAGGAGAATGCAGTTAAAAGCATGGCTCATGGGGCGGGAGAGGAAGATTCGCCCAAGCAGATGAAGGTTCGGCTGCAGACTGCTGGCTTGGTCATGCAGAGCTGCTGCATCGGGCTGTAGTAAACCTGTATCTAAAAGACACAGACAAATGCAAGAGGCAATCAATTCACTGAACCTCAAACTGCTACAGTAAAAAAAAAAAAAAAAAAAAAAAACCAAAAAATAAAAAAACAAAACCAAAGTGGTAAAGTAAAAAAAAAAAAAAAAAAAAAGCTACCAAATGTTCAGCTTAGCACATCATTTCCAAAGAAACTAGACTTGTGGCCCTTTTATCACAGGTTATAGCCTCAATGTAGACATGAATGATAGTTTCCCCCTTTCAGATTTTTATTTTTCATGTTATTTGCACCTCTTCAAGCCTCCTGAAGGTGAACAGCACTAGAGAAAATATCCAGCATTTTAAACATGAAAATAATACATCCATCCACCAGTTTTCTTATCCAATTCGGTCACAACTAAGCTAGAGCCTATTCCTGCTGTCATAGGGCAGACAGGAGAATACACCCTAGACAAGTTACCAATGTATCAGAGGGCTAACACAGGGACAGACAACCATTCACATTCACACCTACAATCACCAATTAATCTAACAAGCGTGTCTCTGGCCTCTGAGACGAAGCAGGAGAACCCAGACAAAACCCACACACAACACAAGAGAGTTTAAGGTCATGAATCCCCAAAGAATCTTTTCACTGTTTTCATGATAACCCTCAAGAGACAGAAAATGAGTGAAGACAACTCAAAAGAAGGGTGAACATGTTTAAAAAGTTCTATGGAGGCTCGACAGTCCTTACTACAGCCCATCACTTTTTTTAATATTCTGTTTCAACTACCAATTATCCTATGCATTGTTCTTTTGAAGCTTATTTCAGTTTCCTTAAAGTGCTGACTTGAACACTGAGCTTGAACAATGCTGCAGCTATTGCCACAGATTCTGCTCTTTAAGTAACCCACAGTCTTTGTTGCTGCTGTTCTGGGTTTGAACTCCCATGCATGCTGCAAGGATAGATGATAATCACTTTGATGAAAGTGGACCTGGCAGAGTGTACATTATTAAATGTGACAGTCAAAACCAGCATGTTAAATTAATGGCAAACATGCCTGTTAAATTAATAGCAATGCAGAAGTCCATTAAGTAAGATAAGGGCACTAAAACACAAACACAACAGCATCACTATACCAAAAAAAACCAAACAAAAAAAAACCCCCAACAAAAAACAACTTCCAATCCAGAAACAAGCAACTGCATAGCATTAACATGCAGCTTTCATGGTGAAGAGGACTTTGTCTGATTTGATAATGATGGCTGGTTTATACTGGGACACATCAAATTTTAAAAACAAATTTCCCTTGACTGTTTTTTTTAGCTTGTTAACTGTTTTACTGATGCATAAATGTATAAGGTGCATTTCAATGCTGTAGCTGACCAAGACAAGGCTAACATCTATTTGCAGGTTAACAACAATAACAATAATAATGAAACAATATAATGTGTTCTATATACATATATAGAACACATTCTGTAAATATGTCCAACACAAATAATCCATAAACTGCAGGGGGCATAATTCAGAGATACAATAGATCTTTCAATTACTGAGAGCCACATCCTGAGTATGTACTTGAGTTTTTTCTAACCAGTTTAATCATGGTTTATGTATTGACGTTTCCTTTCATCTCCACCATTTAGGTATACTGAAGGGTTTATCTATGACTCTTCTCATGCAGTACTTACAGAGGTCAGTCATACATTTAGAGCAAGGTAACGCTAGATACTAAAGATATTATACAGATGATATATGTGAACGTAATAATGCTTGTGATATCTACAGCTTCTCTCAGTATTCCAAGCAGCACTGGAGAGAAATGTGATTAATTGCAAGAGCTCTTTAGTAAACAAACCCAAGCAATGAATGCTGAGAATTTATGAGAAATGTGTTTTTATTTCTCTACATGTATGTGTAAATATGCAGCACAACCATCAATTTAGAAATGCAAAAAGAAAGCTTTGAAAAGCAACCTTGAATATGCCTCATCAATAATCAAAAAATAATTAGCAGTAGGTTCTCAGTAATGTGTAGTGACACCGTAAGGATCATTTTATGATGTGCAGGGTAGTATCTTACTGAATTTGGGAGTATAAAACCAACCAAAGTCAAAATTTGGGGGTAGACAGAGCAGGGAGTGGCATTTTAAAGAGGACTTCACACTAAATACAGGAGTTTGTGTCCAACCCAGACTGAGTAGGTGTAGATAAAACTGCTTGTTGAGGTTTTGAAAAAGATCACGATTTAGGTTAAAATACACTTTTTCACATGTAAAAAGGCAAATTTCTCCCATCTCTAGCAAGTGTCTTCTTATTCTCCGTTACTGCAGCCTCACAAAGCCAAGGTCAAGGCTTTAACTTGTTTTTCAATTTTTTAAAAGAGTAGACATCAAGCAATATTTCTGTGGACAATATCGCACAAATACATTGTAGAACCATTTGCAAATTAGTAAATTAGCAGTGGTCTTGCATTAACAGGCAAGCAATGAGCAGAAGGTGAGTACTGTATGCACGAATGCTGATTGGCTTCAGTATCAAACAACTGAAGTGCCGATAAGAAAACACAGAATTCTTAGTAAATTATGATTATATTCCTGAAAACCTGGCTTGCAAATTGGCACCTTACCAACGCAGAGTATCCTGTCATTGCTAATATTTAAAAATTATGGCTCGAATTTAGGTTATTACAAATTAGGCTTCATATATTAGCACATATGCATATCTCCTGTTTAAAACCAGTTTAATTTGTATTCCTGAATGTAATTAGTGATCTGAAACATTTAGTCAACAGAATAATAATTCCAATCAGTCCTGGCCTGATGTATTAGTTTAAGTCCATTTAAAACACTGGGAAAAATTTCCATGGAAAATCAGAGGTGCCTCCCACCTGAGCCCCTCAGAATCAGAATGTTTTTTTCATTTTGTACAGTAACTTGAGCGCAGCTATTAAAGCCTGCAAAATGTGACCTTCATATTATGAAAACTGTTCTAGTTACAGGCCCTCAAAGTACATAGCAGTGGGCTGACATTTGGCACTTTTTACGTAGACTTCTCTTTTTTTTATTTTTTTTTATAACTGGTAACATCTTAAGTACAAAAGATACACATGAAATTTTCAAAGTTGAAAAACACATTTAGACTATAAACTCTGCAGCAAAATCAATTTTACACCCACTCCAAATGTTACAATCTAAAGCCAAAAGCTCTCTTTTTCCCCCAGAACATTATTTTCTATAACTAAGTTTGAGCATAAATGTCATGGGATATTTCAAAGTTTTAATAGCAAATTATATCACTCTCACTCTCACACACACACTCTCTCACACACACACTCTCTCACACACACACACACACACACTCTCTCTCACACACACACACACACACACACACACACACACACACACACACACACCATTTTTACCTACATTATGATGCAAGGATCGTGTTCCAGGTTTCATTCCTTCAGCAATAAAATTATTTTTAAGGAATTTCATTTTGAATAACGGGCTTCTCACCTGCTTCTGCATTTTCACTGTCATCATCTTCTTCCTCAGTATGAACTGGATCCTCCACACCCACCTGATCCATGACTATACACTCTGCAACACCTGTCTATGATTATCAAAGAAAGTAGAGTCACTTAGCGTTCCACTTGAGAGTTATTATAAACAAAAACTATCTAAAACTTTAAGACCAAAATGAAACCAGAAAATTATGAATAAGTAAGGTAAGCTTTAATACACTTCTTTGTTTGACATGCAGGGAAAGTATCAGGGTAAAGAGTTGTGTTTAAAAAAAAAGTTCTAAATCCGTGCTCTGTATCATGTTTTTGTATCAAGTTTTCATTCCCTTAATCCCTAATCCTTCCTAAAGGCTCCAGCTATATTCCATGTCTTTGATTATCATTAGAGCAGAATGGAGCTGCTAGCTTCTTGCCAGTTAAGTACTTTTGGAGAGCAAAACAAAATGTAGGCACTACACAGGTTTAATTCGGTTACTGACCTTTAAGGATTCCAGCTGCATCACCTGACATTTCTGAAGAAGCTCCACAAACAGGTAGATTAGCAAGGCCTGCATGGGAAAGAATATGGAAAATGCATGTAGGTTTTGTGGTTGAAATGGCTGTGGTCGCTTCATGAACTATAAAAATCAGAGGTTGTGTATTACTTACCTGGACAAAGAAGCCAACAATAAAGGAGAACAGGAAAGGTACCAGTCCAGCATGGGCTATCGTTACTGGAAGACCTGCAAATTAAAATGAAGTGGAACTATTTCTGAATTTCATTCCCATCTAAGCCTACCAGAAGATATGCGCTAGACAATGTCTGACTCTTTGTCAGCATATCCACCTGCCAGTCTATCACTATCTCGGCTCGTTTTTTGCTCTCTCAGACACTCCTCTGTAGTCTGGCTCAAACTTCCCATAAAATTTAATGGATGGTGCTGATTTCAATATGAGATTTAAGTGACTGAACAAGTATTAACTTGGAAGGGCTCCACCTTTGTGGAACTACATGAAGACCCTGCTGAAAACAAAGTACTTAAATGTAATGTTCCATGTAATTTCCACCTCTACAAAAATCTCTATGGTGTTAACTACACTTCATAAACCACACTTAAATTTGCACTGCCAATGACAGCCAGGAGATGGACAGCGCTTTAATTATGCTTCAAGTGAAGTTATATTAGAAAAGTACATCAAGTAGACCGAAAAAATACAGCTCACTAAAGTTTCGACCACTGTGTTAGCCAAGTCACAATCCAGTGCTGTAAACTTTTAATAAATACTTCTGTGAAGAGTCGGGTTTATTTTGAGACTGTGTGGGAAGGATCTTGTTTCTACTATTCAGTAAATTCTCAGAGCAGTTTGTAGTGTTGCTCATCTCATACTGAAATGTAAGGTAGTCCTTCTCTTGTGTCATCCAGAACTCTGGTTGTTTTAAGCGCTGCCTCTAAATTTGTTGTCTTGTTTTTTTTTCCCCAAGAGCTTTTTCTTTTCTCCCCACCAAATTACCTCCAGCCACTCTCAACATTAAGTATTAAGTCACTTGACTTACTGTTCTGACTCATCATCCAATTCCAAGTGGCCTGAAGAAATGTGTATCCTGAATTCATGCAGATTGTTTTTTTGCACGAGGATTCAGCACACGTCAAACAGGAGCAGCAAGGAAGAATAATATGGGAACAACGATGTATGTAAAAAGTGAACTGAAGAGTGAAATGGGAAAAATTTTGCTTTTGAGGTGTTCATTAGCCCTTAAAGACATCACTTGTACATTTACTTTGTCATTCAGAGCGTTATTCTCACTCTGAATAGTGAGTTAAGTTTCAGCGTTTTGTTCCATAAAAATCTCCTATTGAGATTGGCTGTGCATGTGTTCCATAAACAGAAATAAGTGCATCTCACAAAGAGCTTACTGAAGATGTCAACTCATTAACCTACTCTAAATGCATCAAAGCAAGTGTTAATTCATCTAAAAACAAATATGGTCAAGTGCTGGGCAACCATAATAAAACCCAAGGCTGATGACTCAGAAAAACCAGCAAACAAACAGAGGAGAACAGGTTTTAACCTTAATTTCAAAAGCAGACCTTTCAGAAGAGGAAGAACAACTACTCACTGTCCAACTGTTTTTAGTACAGAAACAAACAAGCGCACACACAGAAAAAACAAAACCATAATAGCTAAAGTGCTATTGCTGCTGCGGACTATACACCCCAACCCAAGATGTCACCCTCCAGGACAGACTGACATGTGGTTGCTTATCACATATTTTAATTGATGGGGTAAAAACTTTCTGATTCATGCACCTCAAGAAAAAAAAAAACAAAAGCTGTGAATACTCACCTAAGATTCCAGTTCCCAGTATTGTTGCAATGGTCAAAAAGTCTGGGAAGACATAAAGTGATTATTTGAGTGATTATTATTATGATTATTTATTGTCCTACTTGTAGGAACAAAATGTTTGGCTTGAACATACAAAATAATTTTGAGGTTCACAGAAAGAAAAAAAATATATATATATTGCAAATATAAACTGAGTTGAGTGAAGCAAATCAGGAGGAATGCCTACAATAGCCTTAAGCTGAGAACGCATGGTCAAAGGTGGCCTCTTCCTGCTCAGGCCACACCCTCCAGGGTAGCATTACTTGCCACAGTTTCAGTTCATAATCAGCGCACAACAGCCTTTGCCCTGTCTGGTGGATGTCTTCGAAGTGTAACCCAATCAACACACATTTGGTACAGAAACTATGGCATCTTTAAAAAAGTAGTGCATGCAACAATCAGCTGCTATAATATAACAGTGTTCAACACACACCATGAAACTGAATGCAGCCAGGACCTTCTTTACCTTCATTCATTGAATCAGGGGTGGGGTAACTCCAGGCCTCAAGGGCCGGTGTCCTGCAGGTTTTAGATGTGTCCTTGATCCAACACAGCTGATTTAAATGGCATCAAGTTCTCCAGAGACCTGTTAATGAACCAATCATTTGATTCAGGTGTGTTGACCCAGGGTGATATCTAAAACTTGCAGGACACCGGCCCTTGAGGCCTGGAGTTCCCCACCCCTGCATTAGATGGAGATGACTCAAACACTAAAGGTTAAACAAGAGACTGCAAAACCATATGATATTTTTTTGCTTCGACATGACAACTTCAGACCAAAGAATTAGGGGTTCTACTTAAATATCCACAAAACTTACATTATAGGGTCTTCAATATTTGTCGAGTACCACTCAATTAACAGTCTCAAGTACTCCCTTACAACAGGACTAAAACAACTGAAACACACACATATATATAGTGCTTTTTTCCACTGTACAGCTATTTTTTAAGGCTAAATCAAATTGAAAAATCACACTGACTAACATTATCATTTTCTAGGTAAAGCATACAGATACTGAATAGAAAAGAAGAGGCACGCATTGAGTGTATGGTCTAGCGTAAAAGACAAAGAAATAAACCAGGCAGCACAAATTCAAATAACTTCAGCACACTTCCTGATATCTCAGCAGAGCTTTCACTGTAACTCCACTGTGCAATCGGCCTTTTCGGTGTAATCACAGCTGTGGAAGGAACTACATTTTTCAGAGCTGCACACATCATCTCTGAGCTCACTCGGCCTCACATAAACAACTCGTTCTATGTAACCGCTATCACTCTGAGATTTAAATTCAGCATTACAGTGAATAACCCCAAACGATCCTTCACACTGCCTCCATCAAGCAGCAGATATCACAGATATCAACATACACTAAAATGTTAAACAGGAAAATGAAACTGTTAGCATTTTCCATAATTATAGTTTACCACTAACTCAAATGAATGTAAGCAGCATGCTTCCTAGTTGGTGTTCTGGAGTTTGCAGTTTTTATGTTTGGGAAGCATAGTTTTGACTAATTGCTTATTGAGAATAATATTAGTATTAATTAGCAATTAATACTGCTGCACTTTCATGTTGGTATCTCTGCACAAACACCAACATGGATGAGGACATGTGCACACCTTTGCACTCTTTGAAATTAATGTGCACACAAGAAGCCGCAACATCACATGAGAGGAGAGAACAGACAGAGGGCAACTCTGCTGGCCTGATGAGGAGCGAGGACAAGTGAAAAATAACAATAAAGGACCATGCAAATGTTATGACTTTATGCAGTGTTAGGTGGATCCATCTGATCCACCTTTAGTCACTACTCACTGTAGTCAAACAAGCTCTCCTGCGAGTATAGTTTACATTTTGTCTCATGATGCTGGAAGTGGGGGGGAAAAAAACTCCTCGCGACCTCTTTTTCACTAGCCACAACAATAGTTTTGTGTTGGGACCACATAGTATGTATTTTGGTGGGTGGGAAATGCTACATTTACTGGAGCAGGGGGGGCGTTCAAACCTGGCTACAGAGAAAATCACCCAACCATACTATTTGTCACACATCACCACCAGGAGGGAATGAGACTGTCTCGGATTCATTCTTCACTGCATAACGGTTAGTCCAAACTAAGGTCTGACCAATATTGGCACTGTGGAAATAACTCAAACAGTGGAACAGTGTCAGTAGAACCAATGAACTCCATACACCACACAGCAGCAGGATTTATTTAGCATATGACCACACCCACCTTATATAAAAGTGTATATCTAACAAACACTGTATTTAAAAAAGAAAAAAAAAGCTACAGGCCACTATGTTGACATGTGAATTTTAATAATTATGTGAACAATGACTTTTTCTGTACACAACCAGTTGATTTTAAATCAAACAATAAACATGTGATTGAAGTGCACCATCTCAGCTTTAACTCATGGGGTTTAACAAAAGTGTTGCATTCACTTTTTCAAAATCCCAGCCGTTTGTATACATAATTCTCCATTTTCAAAGACTCAAAAGCAACTGGACGATTGACTGACAAGCACTGTAAAGATCAGGTGAGGCCTTCACCTCTGGAATACATTGAGCACATAAAAGATCTGGATTTGATTACTTGTTGCCACATCAACAATACAGACACTCTTAAAAAAAGAAGGAATCCAATGGCCAGCGTAGCAACACCAAAAGGCCTGAAAGACCAAGGACGAAAACTGAAGTTGATGATGGCATAATTTATTCTTTGGTTAACAAACAAACAAACAAATAAATAAACCTTCACGGAATCTCGCAAAGTCAAGAGCACTGTCAAGGAGGTAAACGTGTCAATGTCAAAGTCTACAATCAAGACGCGTTCTCATGAATATAAATACAGAGGATTTACAGCACTGTGATTACACTCAAGAACAGAAAGACCACATTAAACTTAGTCAGAAACCATCTAAAGAAATTCTTTGAATAGCTGAAACCAAAGTTAACTTTCACCAGAGTGATGGGAGGAGAAACGCATGGAAGGAGAAGAACAGCTCCTGATCAAACACACACCACATTATCTGAAGGTGGAGATGGACATGGCCACGTATGGCTGCCAGTGGAACCAGTTGACCAAGATCAGTAGTGTTTATTGATAATGTGACTGCTGATATAAGAAGCAGGACAAATTGTGATGTGGACAAGGCCATACTCTCTGCTCAGATTCAGCCAAATGCAGAACTCATCAGATAGTTTCACAGTACAAGTTGTACGAAGGCATAATTTAAAAAACTGTGCCATTGTCCAAATATTTATGGACCTAACCATAACTCTAACCCAGTTTAGTTTTAGTAGCTCAAACTATACTTTGAAAACAACACCTGAAGCCTTACCATCACATAAAAGCTTTTACATTTGTGCTACATATTACCAGAGAGTAGTCAGAAAGCTATGAAACCTTTTTGGGTAATGACAATAAACACAATCAACCAGCCTCGCCAACCACATGCTGATGGTTGTACTGACGAGGCAGGTCACTTTTCTGTCGAATTCAGATCCATCACTTGGACTCTAAGGACCTCCCATCATCACTAGAAATAGGCTGTCATTTTCAATCAGCCTGGTCGTTTTTTACGATTCTCTTATCAGTCCTCTTCTGTACTCTTTCAATGCCGTCCAAAGATGAGTGAGGCACATATGGTGACGGTAATCAGACATGTCATGAAAATCTTTCATATTGTCTGCGTTCTCACAGCTGGGCAGGCATGTAATATAACAACTCAATAACTCATTTTAGACAGATATAGACTGTAACAGCAGGAGAGGAACATGGACAAAGTGACCTTAATATTCATAAATTACATTTTGATTTGGATGCTTCATTTTTGATTGACCCCTGTCTTTATTCATGCAAACAGTTTGACACTTCTTACTCACAAAATACAAAAAGACAACTTTCTTTTTATAGAAATAAAGTGCATGGAAGAAACTTTGCCACAGTGACATTGGCAAAAAGAGAAAGCTTAGAGAAAAGTACAGCAGTGGGAGGCTTTAATAAGCTATAATAAGTGACATGTCTCATGATGTGGACATGAACCTAACCTCTGAATGTTGATGACTTAGGACTTAACCTGACCTTAAAAATTCCCTCAAGACAATATTTGAAGGTATATGAAAGACCTGCTTTGAATGATAATTTGTGTGTGATAAGGTTTTCCATGTGATTTAATAATAACATAATATGAAATTCAAAAATGACATTTACACCTTGTCTTTTTAAACAAAAAACACTGAATGTGTGAATATGTTCAAAAATATCATTTCAGATGTTTAGACTGTCGCAAAGCTGTCTCATACATCACATAAAGTCCATTCTTTATGGGACTTTATCCCTGGTCTATGATGCTTGCTGGACTCAAACTGGCTTCCAGTCATGACGTCAGAAAATCTCATTTTGATTTTGGGAGAAACTTTCCACTTTCAGTAGAAGAATTTGAAAACAGCATAAATTATTTGTACAGTTAAGATCAAATATCACCAGGGTTACCAGCTCTCAGACTTTTGGTGTGAGTCTCTGTCAAATATAAGAGGAAAATCTTGCTCAATATAGGATAGGAAAAAAAACACATACACAGTGAAAATGATGGAGTTTGTGTAGCTTACAAAGGCAAAGGAACCCTCACTAACATCACAAAACACATTTCATGGTACCCTATGTTGAGTTTTGTTTCAGTCAATTTGAAATGGTCACATAAATGCAAAATTTGCTCAAAACAGCATCTATTTGTGTTTAAATTTGTGAATTTCACAAACACAGTTTTCAGTTGCCTTCAAATGTAATCCCTGTTTTGCCAAACTGATAATATCTACCGTAGCCTCCAAAAGTTGATTCTGTTCATCTGGACGTAGCGTTTTGTGGGAGAAACGTTTCGTCACTCATCCAAGTGACTTCTTCAGTCTCAGCTGACTGCAGGTTTCCCCAATCTTATAAACAGCATTCCCCAACTCTCTGTGAATGGTACTCATGGCCATTGATCAGTGGTCTTTGATCAGTGGGTTTTGGTCAGTGGTTGTTGATCAATGGTCATGAGAATTTGCATAATTAAGATTAAGGAACTGACCTCCCAGCCCATTGTTCCTTCAGTGGGCTGGTTTCAGTCGTTATGCAAATGTACTGTTTATAAGATTGGGGAAACCTGCAGTCAGCTGAGACTGAAAAAGTCACTTGGATGAGTGACGAAACGTTTCTCCCACAAAACGCTACGTCCAGATGAACAGAATCAACTTTTGGAGATTTACTTTCCTGGATGATTGAGAATGCATCAAGATATCTACCATAGCATGAGTAGGATTTATATTAGCATATAAGTACACCACCAGCAACTTAATTATCAAATATATCTGCAATTCAAATGTAACCACTAAATCTGAGATGTCAGGCACTGTCATCTTAATTCAGGAAGAAGTAGGCAAATTTTACCCTGGATACACAAAAATATGTATTTTTCTCCTGTAATGTTTATTACATATATTTTTGTGGTTTCAAGTCAATGTAGTTAGATTTTCCCTGTTTTATGTTA
>VUQG01032097.1:0-12282 GCA_015106755.1 Etia nguti | reverse complement strand
TTTATCAAAGCTTAAAAAACATTTGGTCCCACAGTCAAACAAATCTGATACATAAAGGATGCCTTATGCCACTGTAACCAGTCAACCGATGTCCCTCCAATTAAAATTCTTATTCCCCCATAGGGTTGCCGAAGGAGATTTAATAAAGTCCCAATGACCCGCCCTATGTAATTTACACCACAATGTCTTCGCATTTGCAATTATAGGATGGGTAAGTTTGTGACTGGTATCAAACAGCTCCCTCCAAGGAGAAATACCGCCATTAACTTCCGTCTCTATTTGGGACCAAATGGGTTTAACTGGTGCAGTAGGTAACCAAGCTCTAAGTTGTTTCACATTTATCACCCAATAATACCATTTAAAATTAGGCAATGAAAAACCTCCTTGCTTTGCACACGCTTGAAGTTTCTTAATACTTAAATGATGTGTTGAGCTACCCCAAATAAACTGCCAAATCAAAGAATCTAGATCTTTGAAATACGTATCTGGAATGTGTAATGGAATAGTAGATAAAATATAAAAGATCATGGGTGCAGTCATCATCTTAATACAGCTAATTTTACCCCATATTGTGAGATGTACTCTGGACCATCTACCAGAGGCCTGCAGTTCTTTAGAAACTTGCTAGAGAAATCGACCTCAGCTTTCGAAAGACGTGATACACCACAGTAAATTTATATTATAAAGGATGGGGGGGGGTCACTTTTTCACACAGGGCCATTTGGTTTGGGTATTTGTTTTTCCATGTAATAATAAGCACCTTCATTTACACCTTTGTCTAATATTTAAATTTGTTTGATGATCTGAAACATTAAAGTGTGACAAAAATAATAGGAAATCAGAAAGGGGGCAGACACTTCTTCACACCACTGTATAATCAAGTGCACAGTTTCAGTCTGATTGAATCTAATACTTTGAGCATTTTTTATTTAATTTTTTATTTAATTTATATATTTAGCCGTCAATTTTATTATCTGAGACCATTAATGAAGATACTTGTGTTATGCAATATGTATGAAGCACTTAATTACAAATAAAATGTTAATGTAATGTTATTCCTTTATTATGTGAACATTCTGCTTCTCATGTCGTTTTAAAAGTTGGGAAACAATGGGATTAAATTAAATCATGACTATTCATTAACGGTGAAGTTATAATCAGTCCCACGCATGTTTATATGCATAAGACTGATAATAACTGATAAAGGTTATTCACTGGGGTGTTCACATTCAAAACAGGTGGTCTGGGGTTTGTGAAGCCAGCTATTATTACCTATTAAAAACCTTACATCTTGTGTGAATTTTCCTGCCTCCTGCATTATGGGTCCATTAATGCACACTCCACCGAGCTACGTTGTGACTGATGTTGCTTTTAGCTCAGTAAGCAAAGCATGATGTGTTGCTCTTCTGATGCTGTGGTCACTTCTGGTCAGTCTGACTGTACTTTATGTGCAACCTAATTCAGTTTCCACAGATTGTTTAGAGGTCCATGTGCAGCCCTGTTGGTAACCTTTAGCATAGCCATGACTTGACACTGTGAAAGAGCCTCTTGTCTCTGTATAGCATTTTGACTTTGACACTGTAATTCAGTGTCAATATTTCCCACTTTCACAGTGTTTCATAGTAATCAATGTTCTGGAAACTTGAAGGGCAGCTGTATTTGCAATAGCTGGCTGCAAGATTTTTTATTTGGACAAGCTTCAGATATTATGATCAAATCTATCTGAGTGTCACCTGAGTTTTAATGGAAGAACAGAAGTCAAGGAAATCAGACCTACAGCTTGCTGGATATGAAACACTGCAAATCTCGTTTATTCTACATTTGATGATGTGTGTTTTTAAATGTGTCTAAATCCTCAAACTTTGTTATTATTTCTAGGTTTATATACAAACATGACAGGTACTTACACTTACAAGATATTACACTGAGGCATTCTGAGTGTATTACAGAGGTTATAACCCAGAATACCAATGATATTATGTGTTTGATATTATAAACAAGTGCAGCAAATGAGTGTGAGGTGGAGACTTTGTATTGGAGCTTCGGGAGGGTTGGTGTCAGTCTACACAGAGCTGCTCCCACACAGCAGTATGGCCAAACTAAGAACTCACCACCTACTTGTATGAGTGGGTGGAGAAGTAGAGATAGACAGACAGATGGATGAAACAGACACACATAGAGAGACCGTGTGTGTCTCTCACACTTTTACTGTGCATAATAAAAAATCCTAAAGGGGTCTTTCAAACTCATGTTGGACAAGCATCCGGTCCAACATGGGATATGTCAAGAGAACACTTTTTAGGAAATTACAACCAAAGAAGTCATGCACATGTCACAATTTTATATAAATTTACATTGTTAAAACTATAACTACACCCTGCAATTTTTTGTATATGGTATTTGACCAAATGTCTACACCACAACATGCACAGATAGATATGCTGTTTAAAAATGTAAGAATTTCCCTGTTACACAGACAGCCTGCCTGTCAACCCCAGAATAATTGTCAGAAATTTAGTCACAGAACAGATGGAGCTCAACTGTTGAGGAGCACAGCCACATGTAGGATGTTAAAAAAAAAACTGTGAATAAATGCCAACTAACAAGATACTGGGAAAAGCAACAGACAAGGTTATGTTTGTGAGGCTGTGTAAGTGTGAGTTTAAGTGTGATTGTTGGGGTTTTCTCCAGGATATTGTTGGGTCTTTACCATGCAGTATAAAGTCCCTTGAGGCAACTGTTGTTGTAATTTGGCCTAAATTGAACTGAACATCTACGGAGCTGTAACTGAACTCAACTCTAAAACTGGCAGATTCAAAATAGACCAAATCGAAGCAGCAGGTTGAGAATTTATTTGTTCAAACTTTAAAAATGCTCCTTTAAGAGTTCCAGAAAACCAGGTCTGTGACACTCTGTCACCAGTAAACTGATCCGTATGTGTAAAATTAGTGAACAACCCCTTCAGTGTATTACTATTTTTTCTCATATGTTGGCTCTACACTGTGTGTGGTCTTTTTTACAATCACAAGCATGCAGAATTCTTTACAGTGAAATCTACAGACTTCTGTTATCTAGTGTGTGAAATTTTCCCCAGCAATATGGTAAAAAGCACAAATGTGGCACTGTAAATGAAATGCATTATGAGTGGAAAAATGATAAATAGTTATAAATAAACCAGTGGAACGGTGGAGTAGTGGTTAGTACTGTTGCCTCACAGCAAAAAGATCCTGAGTTCGCCATCTGGCCAGGGCCTTTTAGTGTGTTTGCATGTTCTCCCTGTGTTTGTGTGGGTTCTCTCTGGGTACTCCAGTTTCCTCCCACAGTCCGAAGACATGCAGTTAGTGGGGATAGGTTAATTTGTGATTCTAAATTGTCCATAGGTGTGTGTGAATAGTCGTCTGTCTCTTTGTTAGCCTGCAACAGACTGGTGACCTGTCCAAGGTAAACCCTGCCCTAAGGTAGCTGGGATAGGCTCCAGTCCCCCCACAACCCTGTTAAGATAAGCAGAAGAGAATGGATAGATGGATAAACCATAGGTTAAAACTGATTAAATCACTTTTAAAAGTGGTTAAAGAGTAAAGATAAGCTATATCTACACTATATAGATGACTGAGAGCACACTCCTGCAAATGTAAAAGCAGCCTGGAGAGAAATGAGTAGGATCCCTTGTGTGGGACTGCAAGGCCAAACGGTAGAAGAGATTCAGGCAGAAATGTAACAGACCCATCCTCTTGTAACACCATTTTATTTCTTAGTGATGTAAAAGCATATCCTCTGATGGGTTTAAAGAACAAAATTTTGTGGAGCACATGTATTAGCATTCACTAGTGCCAGAAAGGACTGTTGACATGGAAAAAAGATGAGGGAGAAGGTACTTGAACCAACACGGGCTAACATGGTTGCAAAAGTTAATTCTACTAAAAGTTTTCAGAATGAAAAATACAAAGCAGACAAAGCTGACGGGAATGCACACCCAAGCCCTAGTTTCTGTTTGGGTTTCATAAAGCTGTTCAGTCTCACCTTGGGAGGAAAACTGTTGGCTGTACCTCCCTCTAGTGGACTGTTATTGTTAAACACTGAAATAGTCTGAGCTGTCACACCACTGCTTCCCTTTTTTTTCCTACTTTCACACATTCATTCCCGAAACTGCCTGTTATCCTGCCCTAATGTTTATAGCTTTTATTCCTCCAATTCCACTACATCGGTGAAACAGAAAACCACTGTGAGCACAGTGGTTTCAGCACATGTCACCCTTGAATATACTCTTGCTTACACACAGTGTAACAAATGAAACAAGGAGTTGTATGTAAAAAAAAAAACAGCTTGATGTCAAAAACTACAAGGTCATAACAAGTCTTTGAATACAATTTCTGTAAAAAGTAGTGCAGGCTGTGTTATTTGATTTGCTTGGATTAATATCTAAATGAAAGAGCAAGATAAAAATCACATTTTATTTAATTGTAATAATGAAAGAAAGAACTGAATGGCAATTAATTAATATATCCATAATTACACAGTATTTAATTTGGTACCATTTTCCCAGTCACAAAAAAATCATTGATAAGCAAGTACAGCATAATTAAGTGATAATAACATAACTGATTATAACAGTACAAGTCTTTGTAAAGGCATTCATTAATCAGTGCACTAAATGGTCATGATAGTAAATTGATTTCATCCAAACTGGTATATGGGTAAGTTACATGTTTCATATTAATTGTACCTTCAAAAATATCTGTTGGCAAGTGTGTCACCGACAGAGTCAGGAATAAGATGGTAAACAGTATATGCAGATATTTTTGGAGTCCCTTTTGGGCCACTCATTCAACAACCTACATCAATCTGGATTTCCTCCAGCATATGACGTTTGAGTCAACTGGTCAGTTCTAAAACATGCTATTATAATCCTTGATATGTTTCTATGCTTACATTACATGATGTTCATTGGTACCAGAAAGTATCAGCTAATGCTTTCCAAAGTTCTGGAAAACTAAATCTCACAGATCCAGTTTTGTTCGACATTACAGTTCTCATCATTCCAATCACCGATGCCTGATGCGCGGTGCCAAAACTCCACACAGTCTTGGTTCCTCCCATCATAGCTGTTGGGCTGGCCTTTACCCCAAAACCTACAGGAGACGGGGAGATATAAAAAGTGAGAATAAATAAAGTCTTAATACTTTTTAATGTCTTCATACTTATCCAAGTATGAAGACATTAAAAAGTATTAAGACTTTAAAAAAAAAATAGATTGAATTTCCTACGTTAAGGTCACTGGAGTTCCATCCACCCATTTCCACTGCCCCTCTAATCCTTCATCAGTCAGTCCAATCCAGACTTCTTTGTCACTGCTATACAAGCCATTGATGAAGGTCTATTAAGAAAGAGACATTACAGCAAATGTTACAGCAAATGTTTGTCATACAAAAAGATAGATGGGAAGATTGCAGATCAGACACCACCAATCAATATTTTTTATACAAACAATGGATAATAACATCTACAAAGGTAATCCATAGGAGAGAATAATCTAATAAGCATTGGTGATGAAAGACTAAGCCAGTAGACTTTGAATATTGTTATTAATATTTGTACTAAGCAAAGCTGTCTGTTTTATAAAGTAACATTTTGAAGATTATGTCATTTATGTCATAATGATTATGTCATTATGTTAGAAAACTTCCTAAATCAAAAATGACTTAATAAAAAAACTTTCAGGAGATGAAATTCATAACGTGCATTGTCAGTTATGTACTGGTGAAAATGGGGAGGGAAAAAAAGCTTAGTTCAACCTTAACCAAAGAAAATGACCTCAAATACTATATATGGAGAGAACAGAAATGTAAACAAACCATTTCCTCTCGGCTCTTTATTATTGCCAGGTCTGCTCCTCTGTTCTGGCAGTCAGCTCTGCTCCTTTCCCATGTTTTTTTGCTAACTGAAGTGAAGTAGCAGCTGTACTCAAACTTCTTCCAGCCAGTGGGGCATTTCTTCTCTGTAATTTACAATTTTTGGTGATCAATAACCAAACACTGGGACAAAAGTAAAGAGATGTTTGATAGCTGTTTTCGGCCTGTTTTCTTTTTGCTTACCTTGCATTGTTGCATTCAGTCTGTTCATTTCCTCCAACAGCGTTATTCTCTCAGCAGTCAGGTTTTCATTATTCACCTTCAGCAGGTCTCTTTCTGATGTTACATTCTGTAAATTGCTTTGAAGAGTGTTTTTTTCCTTAACCAATGAGACATAATTAGCCTGCAGATCATTTTCTGCTTTTTTGATAACACTATAGGCAGACTGAAGACGCTCAATTTGTACAGTCAGATTTTGGTGACCTTTTGCTAACTTGTCCTTCTCACTGGTAGAGAAGTTGTAGCTATCTTGCAGATTTTCCACTGTCTTAATCAAGTTGTTGTAACTCATCTGCAGCTGCTCTCTTGATCTGGTTACATTGTTGAATTTGTTCTGTAAGTTGTTCCTCTCTTTGGTCACAGAGTCATAACTGGTCTGCAAGTCATTTCTTTGCTTGAGGACTGAATCATATTGTTTTTGTAGCAAGTCTTTGCCTGTAGTCAAGGCATCATTGTTCAAATACAGCTGGTTTTTAAGAGTTTTTAGCTTTTCTAAATCTTGGTTTAAAGCATCGTTACTGTCCTTTAACTGGGCTTGGCTTTGTGTAAGCTCTTGTTTTTCCTCCATCAGTGAATTGTAATTGATCTGCAACTGTTCTGTGCTTTTAGATAAGGAGCTGTAATTATCCTGTAAGTGATCATAGCGTATCTGCATATCGCGTTTCTCTTTTTGCACAGCTTTTACGTCTTGCTGCAGGTTCTGATTCTGCATACTCATGGCTTTTGAGCTGTTCTGATAGTCTCGTTCCACATTTTGATCTGTTGGAGAGGAGTCATGACAGAGGTGAGGACAATCAATTTATTTCATCTTGATATAAGGAAATGTTAATACTTGACAGACAGAACAAAAAAGTAGACTCACAGTGGATGCTTTGACCTATGACACCAGCCAAGAGGAGTAAACAAAGCAACCCGAGGGACACTGTGGCAACCTTGAAAGGGCTGGTTCTTACTGTATAAACTGAATGACAGATGGCAAAGGAGAGGAAGAAACTATAAGTTGGTGAAGTGTGCTAAGGAAGTTGTGGTTTTAGAGGGTGGTATTGCAAATTACACTTTAAAAAACATTAATTTTGCATAAAAATGGTAAATTACTCTTTCAAAATGTACATAATTCAAATATGTTTAAGAAAGCAACTTAAACCATATCTGCTATATACAATGACTATTAACGGAATAAATAATACTATGTTCACTGTGCCCTAACAAATCTTCTGTTTTACTTTAAATACATTATATTCACATGACACTTTTTTGTGGTCATATAAAGCTGTGATTTTGATGAAAGGACATATTTAAGTTAAATATGCATTGTGGTTCCACCAGTCCCTGCAATTAATAAAGAGATGGTCCCTGATCTTCATTTAAGGGTTTTTGTGTTGCCTAAGAATTTAGAGAGTTATTGGAGTATTATTATTTGGAGTTTATTATCATTATTATTATTATTATTATTATACTACTATTATAGTACTCCTGTTATTACTATTATGCTCTTTTTTCCCCATTATTATTACTGGGCTGAGTTTGTGATTCTTGTTTTCATGTCTTTCTCATTCCTAGTATACACCAAACACACACACACACACACACACACACACATATATATATGAATATATATATAAACATATACACGCTGGTGTTTTTGATGGTGTGCAGGTGGTTGATTTTTTCTATAAAACTACTGGTTCGCACTATTGTTTGTTACAAAAAAAGCACACCTTCAACTAAATGCTAATACTGCTCAGTAACATACATGAATGTGAGGAAGGTTACCATTTCCTCACTGCTCCATATAGTTCAAAATTTTCCATCGGAGTTAAGCATAAAAGTTGAGAGCAGAGCGGTTTTATGTACTTGTGATTTCCATTGAAAAAAAAACAAAAAAAACAGGAAATTTGAAGTCAAAGTTCATTACCTGCAGAGTGAAATTTGCTGCCTTCTTCAAAAAACTGCTTGTAGGCAATTTTACTCTCCTCAATGCCATGTGTGGATGCATGGTACTCGATACTCATCCTTGCATCTGCCTATAAGCTGGAGTCCAACCTGTGAAATCAAAACTCTTTTATGTGAAATTGTTTTCACTATAATAAATCCCCTCCCTTTCAAACTATTTACACTGAAATAAATCCCTTGATTTATTTAGGTGTTGATTGCTTTTAAAATAATATAAGGTCAATGATCAAATATATATGCCTAAACTTTAATGAATGCAAAATATAATTGAAATAATCCTTACCTCCCCTTGCAGATCTAACAAAAACAATGGACGAGCTGTAAATAGAATGATGCTTTTTTCAGTTAGAAGAGTTTAAAATCTAATCTACTTCCTTTCTTTCTGCTTATAGGGCAACCTTTGGGAGTGTTTTAGGAGGTGGAGCAAGAGCATCCCTCCTTCCTGAGTGAGTCAGCTAGAGATGGCTGGAAGTCAAAAGATAGCCTAAACCTCTGTGATGAATTTTAAGAGTGCATTGCACAGAACACAAAGCAGTTATGATAAACCTAATATGATAGTGCTTCTGATTTAATACCCACAAAAAAACACGCCAAATATTTGCCACCATAGAAAAGTTTTGGTCCAAGCAGTTTGAGTAGGAATTTCGCAACATGAACCGCATGCTCTCATGAATAGATATGCGGAACCATAGATTTCACAAAAACGTAAAAATGCTGAGATTGAAGTTTCTATGTGAAGATAATATGCAAAAAGTCTAAGTCAGATATTTTGTTCAAGTTTTATTCTAACATCTCTTTGTAGAAAAAAAAATAAGCAGGCTAAATACGTGCCAACTTCTTAACCTTCTAATCTACTTTGTCGATTCATTCGACAAAGTAGATTAGAATGCTGTGTTGTGTATGATTATCCCTTTCTTAGGTCTGCTCATTTTGTAATACAATGTGAAACCCAAAATTACTCGTCTTTCAAAATAAAATCACTGATTTTAATCATTTTATGATCACTGTCTCTCTAACTATTGTTCCCATCTTTGACTGTTCATGAAGAAGTGATACTACAGCCTTTGCCTTTAGGTGGACCCTGCTGTTCTCCAGTTCATGTAACTTTATGGTAGAAATTGCACACAGGCACCAAGTTTCTGCTGAGTAAGAGAAATGATTACAAAAAGAAATGTGAGAAAAGCAGTGCAGAAAGTGTGCAGAAAGAGATGGGTTTGACAGATACACCCTTTTATTATCTCAGCCAAGCAGATGTTATACATCCAGCAGAAGACGTTCACAATCAGTTACAATGTCAAAAATAGCCACAGAGTATAATAGAACATGGCCAACCCACAGAGCATGCACAAAGAGTGTGGTTTGAATTGGAGTGCTGCTGTACCGTTACATTTACACACATATTATGATAAATGTACAAATAAAATATAATTCATTTCAAAACAACAAAAAACTATTATACTACACATGAAGCTATGGTTACTTGTTATCCAGTAGCCAGTATCAAATCAACAAAAAAGCTCATTTGGATTCCATCAAACACTCACATTATTACACACCCCTAAACTGGGCCCTTTAACAGTGCCCTTTCAACTGCCTGGAAAATCAGTTCAGAGGTTGCTCATATAACAGAAATTATTTAAAAAATTAAAATTAAAAACGATACTGTCCTTTGATCTGCACCAGATTTAATAAGTTCTTATTTTCTCCTTCAAAATAAGAACTTTTGGATTCAGGAAAACTGTTAATAGCAGTTTTTGAGGTTACCGTGACAACAGACAAATAAGCAACAACAAAAATAGGGGGAGGTAATAGCAGACATATAGTACTAAGTCAGTAAGCCCTATGACTATAATAATAATATTTATTGAGTTCTTTACAACAAGGCACAAATTGGTCCATCACAAAATCCAGTACAATGAAAAATAACACAGTTTAACACATGAAGTAGAAAGTAGAGAGAAAAGCAACAAAAGGAGACCCATAAAAATCAAGTAAAATAAGAAAGGCTTTCTGATAAAAGTCTGAGGTTTGTTTATGTTTCTGAGTTTTTGGATTGTTGTTATGTTGAATTCTGGTACCGGTTGTCATTGTTATTCTTTTACAACTTTGACTTTTCTGTGTTAAGTTTTTATTCCTGTTATGTGTGTACTTTAGTTTTCCTGTTGCTTCCTCGTCTGTGTTCATTCTGTCTCATTATGTCTTTACGAATTTTCTTCATTATTTCTCTTTTTTTTGGAAATTAACTTTCTTTGTAGCTCTTGTACTTTGGGCCCTGTACTACAAAATTAGTTTACAATACTGAGTGAATTGTTCTGTTATCAATCAGGCTAAGTGGTAAGATGGTCAACTCATTAACATAGCCCAGCGTTTTTCCAAGCTAGCTACAAGCATATTCAGGAAAGCCGGCAAATATGGTGACTATGCAAGTTAACAGACCTTTCAGTCTCAAAAGTTCCCTTCATTTTTATTCAACTGCACGATCACTGGAGTTGGTGTCCATTTGAGGGGATGTTTTGCACATCGATGCTATAGTGATGATGGCGTACTCTGTAGAAAATTTGTTCAAGTAAAGACTGTCATCCTCCTGGTGTGGCATACCCGTTGGTGACCCCCACACAGCAGAAACCCAGGCGCTGGTAGAGGTGGTGTGCCGCCAGTGCATATGCAAAAAAAACATGGCACCACTGATAAAAGGAACTGATGAGCAACAGCTTTAATTTTGTGTTTTCCAGGACAGGAGGCCATCTATGTGGATGTAAGTGACAACAAAATTTTATCTGTAATATTTCTAAATGTGTGTTTCAAAGCATTTCAAGCAAGGGACCAATGCATTAAATATCTACAAACAGAAACTTAGACAAGTCTTTCGTATTATGGGAAAACAAAACGTGGCAGTGTGTTGTTTCCACGTAAATGTTATGTACCTGGTGACTTCATATAGAACTCCTTAATGTTCCCCATGTCTGTGCTGTAGAAGTAGCGCAAACACATCACAATTGCTGGGAGGACTCCTATCACCCACCAACATTTGGTGATGACAAGAGATATAACTGCCAGAGGAAAGATATACCGTGATGCTTAAATGTAAACAAAGTTCATAAAGAACAACACAAAAAGCACAAATTTCAAGTTATTCAGACATTCGGACATTAAAACTGATTAAAGTAGAACTAAAAGAACAAAAGGGTTTCATAGCAGACAAGTAGCTTTTACAGAACAGATGGTTGGTCTTTGTGCAGGCACAGGGCTTCTTGGTGTATCTGGAGTTAGAATCTTACAAAATTTTCAAATGACAAGAACATAAATATAGAGAACAATTTACTTTTAAAAAAATAATGTTTATTTCAGAAATTAGATAGGTGATCTTACCTGTCATAGCAGCATAAAGCAAGAAACTCTCAGGGTGATGTCTTAATCCTCTGAAGGCAGTGTCTGGCACCAACTCCATCAGCCCTTCATAAACAATTTGCTGCACTACCAGATTATCATCTGGTTCAAATTGGCGTACTAATAGAATGTATTCATTTTGCTCTTTCAGTCCATTGCTTTGTTTTTTGTCATACTTTTTCAGTGTTTTATTCTCCAAATCACACCTGATGACACCCGCAGAGTGTGGGCCAACAGGAAGACAACAGTGTTTCCTCATGTGGTGTTTTTGTGTGTAACAGGTAGAGTTAGTCAACTTCTGTCACACCTATTTCCAAAAAATCCTCCTCCCCCAAGAAATAAATATGGTAATTAGAGATTAAAATCGAGAACCGGTTCTTATAAAGAACTGGTTCCTAGAAGTCGAATTCCTTGGAATTGTTAGTCTGCCTGCCTATTGATCCTGCTTATCAATTCTTGCACTTGCGTTACAATCAGCTGATTTCAGTTGGCAGAGAAGGAAAAATAGTGGGGCAATCTACAGCGTGGATATGGACAATGGTAAAGTTAAAACTGCATCCAGGACAGAAAAAACTGTATAATGCTGCTAACACAACTTCAGCTCTTTCTAAGTGCCTGCTAAAACTAAAGTAGGCAAAAACCCAGAATGACGCAAAAGCTGAGTAAATTTGGGTGCTCTCACGTTCGTTCTGTTTACGTAGCTCTGTTAGCTCGGTAATTTAGACAATAGGCTGTTGACAGAATAACGTTAACGTTCGGTTAAAAAGGTTAAAACAATGCTTGTGTAGTTGTGTCGAATTGTGTGCACTTGTGG
>VUQG01032094.1:22096-54229 GCA_015106755.1 Etia nguti | reverse complement strand
TTTTTTTTTTTTTTTAAATTGATCAGTTTTGAAATCAGATGTGATGAAGATGTGACCTTAATTTACCAAATCAACATCATGTTGGATTCAATATAAAGTCTGCAGATGTAAGGCAGATCCGTCCATCTTTGTGTACAGTCTCGACTTCATTTGGCACGAACGTCATATTTGTGAAACAAAATAAAATAAAATATTCTGTAAAATGAATGAAAATCAAATCTTTATATATAGAACCTTTATGTACAAAAGCTGCAAAAGACATCTGAGCAAAATGGACATCCAGTAAAATTAAAAAAAAATAAAAAAAGAAAAGTCAGTTTCATCATGTGACTATCATGCTGTCATTTACGCACCATACACTTTACACCAGATCAGAATAAAACACTGTGAGGTCGTTCTAACTGGAAGGCCGGAGAGTTTTGACAATGCAGCACAATGTCCTGAAGTATCAGCATCAAAATATACTACAAGTACCAAAAAGTACTTATCATGCAGCATGCCCTATTTTTGAATATTAAAAACTGCAGTGCTGTCACATGCAAGCTGGAGATTTTAATTACTTTATCACCAGCTGTGACTACAGGTGATAATCAACCATGTTTCACAGGGATGTGACTACATTTCGAAATGTCACGCATTTTTAAGTATCAAGCAAAAGATGCAATGAAATAATTAAATGATCACATATTTATCCAATTGAATTCACTGAAATACATCTGCACATTTCTGCAGCCTGACTTATTACAAACGTAAACACGTTGTGTTTGTTTACTGCAAGCTTGTTTCAGCGACATCGAATTATGAGATTCTTAGGTGTTGTGCCAAAAAGTGATTGTCCTGTGGCAGGCAATCACTTTTCGGCACAACACCGGAAGCAGGATTCAGCACGTCATCGCTTAAATACCGGATAGCTTAAAACCCGCCTCCTCCTCCTGGCTGCAGTCAACGGTTCCAATCGGTGTCCTTTAGTTCCAGCGCTAAAACTCACGAACAACGGGGAGAAGCGGTGAAAATAACCGTCAAGATTAAGAGAGAGAAACTTGTCTCCACAAAGCGAACAGGTGGGACTTTGCTGTCACACCCTACTGGATTTAATTCAAGAGAAAATCGTCTCTGCGTGGCGTTCAGAGGACAGCGGTTATTTTTACATGCGGCACTTGAACGCAGCACACTTCTATTAAACTGAGATTGGTTTTTAATATAATTAGGGGAGTTTACTTGGGTGGTGGCCAAGCCGCTGACTTTTAGGGTGGAGGTAACACGCGTGAAAGCACATGGGGTCTTGGCTACATTCGGCTAAGCTAGCACATACCTGCAGCCGAACTTTCACACTTGTCAGATACAGAAATGAGCGTGCTGAGGTGTTTTAGCTTTAGCAGAGGGGCTCTGGTGTGTGTAACTAGGCCTCACCTTCAGGAGTGTACTCCTACCAGCCGCAGGTGGGTTTCTGCCTGACTGCATTGTGCTTCCAGTGCAAGAAGGAAACGGCTCAGGCTTCCATCTGTTACACAGTTATGTTGTCTCAGTATGTCCACTACGCAGCGAAGCTGGATGAGTTAAATACCTTAAGTCATCCAGCCAAAGCAATGGGCAGTGCTCAAGAGAGATGAAGAATGCATGAAGTTGATGAACTTTGGCCATCAGTCCAGCTGAACATGAACTTTACCCTGTCTGTGTTACTCAATTGTCACAGTTTCTCTCCACAGACTGCTCTCAGTCATGACCCAGGTCATTCCTCCGATCCTCTCCGTCACCCCGAGTCGGGCTCTGGTTGACGAGAAGTTTAAAGTGTTGGTGGAGAATCTTCCTCCGGGATGTCCGGTAACCGTCCGCTCCCTCCATCACTCTGAGGACAAGGACGACTGGGAGGCTTACGGGCACTACGTCAGCGACCACAGTGGCGTCGTGTCAGGTGGGCTTCTCTGTTTTCCTGTTTTTACTTACAAATACAAAAAAAACAAGTACCTGAAAGAATAATGAAGTAAACCAATGAACAGATGCATAAGAAGCTGAAGTTAAAAATTATATTTGTACATTCACACATAATTGGTATAATCAAAGTCAGAATCAGGTTGCTCATTTAGGAAGCAGGAAACATTGAATCTATTCCAGCTCCTTGGGTGCAAATTAAAGTGATGACAGGTAATCTTAAGATGGATACCTGCAGCACATTCAGGTTGCACAGGTAGTCCAGCTGAAGGTTTCCTGTGTCCCAGAGTCTGACATAATGCAACAGATCTACTCCAGTTGCTTTTTTATTGGGGTTTTTTTCCCTCTACATAATCTTTAAATTCAACCAAATACGTTTTGGTATTACTTTGTTTTACATTTTTAACTAAAATCAATGAGTGTACCTGGAAAAAGTTTTTTACTTCTGACATTTTTGTTGCGCATGTTCTATTGTTGAACTCTAAATGACATCAAATGTTTATCTCAAATTTAATAAAGCTAATAAAACTGAATAAATTGGCTTTTTTTCCCCCTCTCGTGCAGTATCAGAAGATTTAAGTTATGGAGGCACATACACAGGAAAAGAGCCAATGGGTTTGCTGTGGAGCATGCGGCCTGTCCCGGGCAGCCGCCCAGGCCTCAGGTAACACATTCAATCTTCTAGTAAATCTCGTAGCATGGCTCTATAAATTAGTTTTAAATTACTGGATCAAAATTTATACTCCAGGCTTTTCCCCAGTGACATCATCGGTTTGCATTAAATCCCAAACGGCAAAGGTAGTCTGGACATACTTCTGTCCAGATGTGTTACATATCTAGATAGAAATCTGTCAATTTGATGACTAATCTGCCAATTTTTCTCTGATTAATCGATTAGTCAATGATTATTTAAATAATTCTTATCATCTTTTCCTGTGAGCAAACCTTCTGTTCTAGGCTCTGGTACCTCACCTGCTCAAGACTGCCCACCTGTGAATATCACCCTGTTGTCTCATCCCACAGTAAATTAAAATAATCACTCAGGAAACCTATGATTTTGAAAATTATCAAATGTATTTTTAACATTACTCAGCAGGACTCTCAGAACAAAAACGAAATAAATAAAAATATTAGGTAATACAAATTAAAGTGCTAGAAGTATTTAAAAAATAAAAATGCTAAATGGAAATTATAATTGGGTTCTGCCCATAAGTTCAGTTAAAGCTTCAAATTAAATCAAAAATATTTTATTTTCTGGTCCAAAATAACAAGTTTCCAGGTTTGTTTACAGATAATTCGGTTCATGAATTCACGATTGCAGTGACATGCTCTGGAGTGAGGCTTGCTCTTTGAGATGCTCTTCACAGCTGCTCATAACCATGCTGAAGATGCTCTCTGTAATGACTTCAGCTATTTGAGATGTTAAAGAACCTATGAGCTTTAAGACAGTGTAGCTACTCCTCTTTAATGGTTTACTATCACATTTCACTCATTAGCTAATGAAACTGAACTGGTTTGCTGCTCGCACTGCAGTCTTTGTTAGTATTGAGTACAGTCTTGGCAGATGATATAGGCGATACTGCCCCCATAGCGTCCATAGTGTATTGCAGTTACAAAAACACATTTACGTGGTTTTAGAATATGACGCGTCAACAAATTTTTGTAGTCGACACAATCTATTATGGCAACTAAATGTTGCAGTCGTGGTGTGTTATCTGGCTTCATCGATGGATAAAATTGTGTCATCTGAATATCAGGAAAAATGTATGCTATGCCTTCTAATGATACTGCCTAAAAGAAGCATGTATAATGTAAATGTAACCAATGTGAAATCAAATCCAGTTATTGTGGTGTGAGTGAACTTTTCAAAAGTTCCGTGGCGATCTGCTGCACCTCCCTTGTCTCTGTGGTTGCCGTGCTCTGTGAGAAAATGACTAATTACTGACACAACACCGCTTATCGGTGTGAGATAACCCTGCTGATTGAGTGAGGGCACAATGCTGAATCAATCTACTTGACAGTAACTCAGCTACTTTGTTTGTTTTGTTGTCTGTTCTTTACGGGGTGACGTATGAACCCTGCTTCCGGGTCCAAACTACTCCGGGTTTATCAAGGATGATGTGTTTTTAACATGTTTTAGCCAAACTTACTTCTGGTAATCTAATTACACATTAAGCTGCAGTCAGGCGCCCTAGCCATTTACGGCGTTACATAAACAGAACTGGTCCTGATTTGTGATTATTTAAAAAAAAAAAAAAAAAAATAATGATACAAAAAAGACTTGACAAGACAGGACTTAATATGTGAAGAGAAGGATTTTGAACAACTCTAAATGTCACAGGTGAAACATGATCTTAGATTAGATAAAAACTTTATTAATCCCTCGGGTGGGTTCCTCCGGGAAATTCGGTATCTTTTAGTGATAAATAATAAATGAGGAGTCTTCCTAACACACAGAGTTCCACAGGAGGTGGCTCTCTCCATAGCAATGATAATCTATGCCATTTCTTGTGATAATATTCCCTAAGGGAAGCAAATATTATGTAAATAATCTAAGGAGCTTGGAATGGAAAGAGCACAGTCCAGAGATGGCAAACTATTATCCTTTGTATCTTCCCTAGGGCTTAATACCTGTGACCCGCCACCATTTGATCTTAGAACTGAAGAAGCTTCTTGGATGAGAGGTGAAACATCTTCAGCAAACCTAAAGAACTCCAGCTGCTTTTCTTCCCAAGCTCCTTAGATTACCATGATCTGGATGACTGAGAACCTACAGACCTAAAAAGTAAATGGTATTGGTTCTACTACAGAACTCTGTTGAACTCCATAACTAACTTTTGCTTGTGTAGGCTACTCTTCGTTTAAACTGTCAGGTAACTCATGTCATTGTTGGCCAGGTTAAGGAAGATGAACGTGTGCACACCCATGCTGGTCACCATCTCGGTCCACAGTGGACACGAAGCCTTCAGGGACCAGGCCCCTCTAGTCTCAGTCCTCACAGAGAGATGGTACATGGCCCCTGGCATCCAGAGGATCAATATTAATAAGCAAGGAGTGCAAGGGACTCTGTTTATACCTCCAGGTACACCTGCAGCACTGGAAATGACACATTTATTCTCTTAAATACGTATTTTGTTGATGTTTATTTGTTTTGTTTTGTTTTTCCCCCCCAGAGTGGCTGGGGGTTTTTCTTTCATGATGGTGAAATGTAAATAAAAAAAATCTGTTCTGCTTTTCCTTAAAATACATTCTCATATTAAACATGGCTAAAGGTAAAAAATAAAACAAAAAATAGGTCTGTGTACAAGTACCATGTCAAAAAAGCAAAAGCTCAGGCTTCAGACTGATCTAAATACTGTGGCATTGAAACATGTGGGCAGGGCTTGTGTGCCTGGTGTGACCATATTAGTGAATTCCTCACTTTCTGACAATATACAGATCCAAGAGTAGACGAACAAATCCACCTGATGTCATAGTTTTAAGCTCTCAAGGATGACCTGCACCAAAGTCATTTTGTCCTGTTTGTCTGACCTCAGGTCCTGGACCATTCCCTGGGCTGCTGGATATGTGGGGAGGTGGTGGAGGGCTGCTGGAGTATCGTGCTGCCTTGCTCGCGTCTCATGGTTATGTTTCTCTGGCGCTGGATTACCTCGGGTTTGACCAGGAGTCTGAAAACTTGGAGTTCAAATACTTCGAGGTTTGTGTGACAGATCACCATCCAAAATGATGAATTAAGGCCTTCCAGTCACTTCCATGGCCACAGGTGTATAAAATCAACCAGCTAGGTATGCAGACTGCTTCTACATTAATGAAAAAATAGGTTGCTCTCAGGAGCTCAGTGAATTCCAGCATGGTACCGTGATAGGATGTCACAAGTCCAGTTGTGAAATTTCCTTGCTACTAAAATATTTCACACTCAACAACCGCAACTTAGCCATAAAGTGGCAGGCCTTGTGAAATACCAGAGTGGGGTCAGCAGGTGCTGAGGCACATAGTGCACCGAGGTTGCAACTTTCTGCAGAGAGGGGATGGCCCCTTCTTGATCCTATGTGACTGTGCACTGGTGCACAAATAAGGGCCATAAAGACATAGAAGAACTTGACTGGCCTGCACAGAGTCCTGGCCTCAACCTGAAAGAACACCTCTGGAATGAATTGGAGTGAAAACTGTGAGCCAAGCCTTCTTGTCCAACATCAGTGTCTGACCTCACAAATGTGCTTCTGGAAGAATGGTCAAAAATTCCCATTGTCCTCTCTGACAATTAGAATTTTCTCCAGAAGGCATTTGGCTTGTCCATGTGGGCAGCTGCAAATTTCATTTCTTGGACTTGGACCCATTCTTTCCAGTATTGGTCAATTCAGTGAGTGCTGTCAAGCAAATCCCTCTTAGGCTGCAAAGATAGTTGTAGTTAATCATGATAACTTACGAGAAGTTAAAAGGTCTTGACTTTGTCAAGTTAAAGGACACTCGAGAACTTTTAGCACCACTTATTAAAGATTGAAGTGAGTGCATGTAAATATATGACCCTGTGTAGATTAGAGAGAACCCCAAATAAATTCAAACTTGTGCACCCATTTATTGTTGTTTTAAAGTCACGTATGTTGTACAATGATTCAACCTTGGAAAAAGGACAGTTCAAAGAAATCATTAAAAGCCCCAAATTACTCTGACATTCATGTCCACGATGAGTGTTTGTAAACTCCTCGCTACATCGGTACTTGTTATTTAATATTCTAATTTTCTGATCTCTTCAGACGGCGTTTAATATTATTAAGGACCATCCTCAAGTGATGCCAGACAGAGTTGGAATTTTTGGTCTTTCCCTCGGTTCACTTGTTGCTGTCACCTTGGCATCCTACAGCACCATTGTCAAGGTCAGAGTGGAAGGGAAATGACTTAAATTTCTTCTTCTTTTATCTTTAAAGTAGACCTTAACCCACTGACCTCTTACTGAGGCCCCAGTTGGAGTAAGAATCACAGTGCAAATCAAATTTTGTAATTTGTCATTTCATTCCAGCCTTGTTGTATTGTTTGTATCAGCTGCAACCACTATTATCCAGGACGGGGGAGCACAATCGCATCCAAGTTTGAAGGAGTAACCAGGTGGGTCCTGTGTTTGTCGGTCCAATAAATTATTATTACTGTTTACTAAACGTGTTATGACAGGCAGCTTTACAAGGCGCGCGTGAATGAGGACAACCAAGTGATCTGGAAAGATGTTGCTCTGGAATTCATCGCTGACCCCTCAAACATTGCAGAAGTGAGTGCTGGAATGTACTGCAAACACCGGCATGTTAAATACCTGTAAAACTAATGGCGCCTCTACAAGTTAGTGCTGGACCTGTTTTATTATTTGTAATATTGTTTTAAAGGTGTTTTTTTTGTTGACAGGTAGGCAGAATTAACTGCCCAACATTGCTGGTTAATGGCTGTGATGATCAGAACTGGCCCGCAGTGGAGACGGCGGAGGATGTGAGGTCACACACACTCACACAAATGCTGTTTATGGGGGTGATGGATGTCAAGAATACTGGAAAGTTGGCAGTTCTTGTTTGAGTATTGTGAACATTGTGTGAGGGCCAAATATAAATGTGAACATTAACATACAGTTAATTTAAGGTTGACCTCTGACCCTTAGGTGGCCAGGTTGATGCGTGAAGCTGGAAAAGAACACCTGTTGAGCAGATTGGCATATCCGGACACCGGACACCTGATTGAACCACCGTTCTCACCTCATTTTAGAGCTACGACCTTTGTCATGCGCAGCAGTAAAGAAAAAGGTCAGATTCCCACACCTGTTCAAAGGCTTTGGCCTCACTTCCTGTTTCTTACCTGATACAGATTCTGGTCATAATAACAAAACTTCAAGCACTATATTACGCTGCTCAAAAAAAGCGAGCATAGCATCAAGTCAAACTTTTTTGATATTGATCTGATCAGTTAAGTAGTAATTAAAGACTAAATGAAAAACAGGTGTACTAGACAAGCAACAATGAGACAAATCCCCAAAGCAAGAATGGTTTTACAGGTGGAGACCACTGACATTTTATGCTCCTATATAGTGACACCAGTTACAGGGATGTTTAATCCCTCTGACCTTTTGTCTTTAACTTTTTTTCAGTAAAACAGCTGCAGCTTTATAGCCTTTGTACTTTTTCATCAGTTAATTTTGGAGTTGGTACAAAAACCCTCCAAGATTAAATAAGTGTATTCGGCATTAGGAGGGAACATATAGGGTATCACTGGGTGGTGTTGAGGTCTGAATCTGAGGGCGGCTCCTGTAAACACAAAGAGAAAAGCATCATCTCAAACTATCAAAGTTTATCCCTCAAATCTAAAATAAAGCTGATCTTTGCCAGTCCTCACACACTTCAGGATCTGAAGTTCTGCTTTTGTTTTTTTTGTTTTTTTGTTTTTTTCAGTTTTAGTTTCTGACAGCTGACATGTGAACTGTTCAACATAGGCAATAATTTATACGTTATCTAGTATAATATTAACCTTTGAGTCGATGGTGATTTTTTAAAACTGAGATCTGCAAAGATACCTGGGACTTTTCACCCTCTGGTCTTAGAACTGAAGAAGCTTCTCGGGTGAGAGGTGAAAAGTCTTCAAGAAACTTAAAGAAATCCAGTTGCTTTTCTTTCCAAACTTCTTAGAGTACAATGACCTGGATGACTAAGAACCTTCACATACAAATCTACCTCGTTTCCTCAGCGCAAATCTGGTGGAGCTTGTGTTTATCCTCAGAGCGACTGATGTCATTTAAAATTGATAAACGAGATTAAAACGAGGGAGTAATGGACACCAAGCAGCAGATCAATCAGCATAGAAACAGGCTGTAAGTTGAAAGAGCCAGGCTGTAATAATCTGTTTCTAGTGCTCTATTTTTCAGTGTAAGACGTGTGGCCTAGGTTGTTTAGAGCACTTTGTGCTGGGTGTTGTCTTAAAATAGAGAGAAAGAAAAATGGATTTTTAATTGCTGATGTGGCTGTAGTGGAGTCACCAATTTCTAAACTGCTAAAAACAAGTCTTTCTCTCTGAATGACATTTGGGGCATCCGGAACTCATTTATTATACCAACGTATAACAAAACATTACAAATAAACGTACTCAAGCCTATGCCCCATAACACTCGGGATTGATTATGTAATGATCTCTTCCGTGTTTGTCACAATCCTCACCGACTGCCTTTGACTGTCACTACAGTCACACCACTCCTCACGTCTTGAGAGGAGGATATTTGGTAATTTGAGCAGATTGGTGGCAGGACCATATTACTGAGGTACACAGGTACCAATCCATGTGCGTCATTAACTCTGTATCGAATGCAAAAAGCCCAAGCGCTCATTAAAACAAAACGTTTGCCAATAAAGAACTCTGTAGTTATCTGTCCATTGAACACTCCTTTTAAATCTGTTAAATCGCATCAGTCATTGAGGGTAAACACAAACCCCAGCAGATTTGTGCTGAGGAAATGAGGCATACTTGCTTATTTTGTGCAGAATATTGTGAAACTTATTATCACCAGTTAACGTGGGCGGGTTTCCTGATTTTATGTTAGAAAAACAGATCTTTTTTTCCCCCTGTTTTTAAAAAAACAAAACAAAAAAAAACCCAATTTCATTGTTGTATGAATATAATTTTGATAGATATTTGCACAAGATGGAGACCTTTTTAATATATCAAACCATATGACACACTGGCAGACAGAGATGACCATTCAGTGAAAATGACGAATCAACACGTGAGGCAACATCCTGAACACGGAGAGTAGAATACGTAAACTAATCTAATTGGTTAAGGTAAAAACCTGAGAGCCAACTGCTCATCTTAGGAAAATTTGTCTGAGAATTTATTTATTTGTAGTTTGATCCCAATTCCATCTGCTGACCTCAGGACACGGGAGACCAATACTGCAGCCAGAAACCAGAGGGTGAAAAGAGATGCTTTGGCTTCATTTTTGTGGCGCTATTTCCTATAGTTTATACGTGGACAGAGCATGGATAGACTGGCACAAAATGTTGATATTTATTAGTTAATTCAGTGTATGTTAGTTAAATGTGTATATGTGTTGCAGTGATATTACTGTGGGGAGGACAAACCAAACCTCACTCGGATGCTCAGGAGGACTCCTGGAGGAAGATTTTGAGCTTTCTGCAGTTTCACCTGTACTGTGGCCCGAGTCTCAAAGCAAAAATATAAAAAAAGTTGCATGATGCTGCTCAGAAAATATATACACCACTTGCCTTTTTCAGCCATCAATGGATTCAATTTTTTCTGGTGGGACATCAACCAAACGTTTTTTCTTGATTTGTAAAAAATAATGTAGCCCATTTGAGTCCCCTTTGTTAAAAGCCTACTTTCCTCTGGCTAACTTCTGGAAGCCAGCTGAGGGGTAGCACCCATAAATTTGTTAAACAATGTATGTTACAGATTTTTAGATATAATTTTGCCTATTAACTAAAAATAGCTTACTTGGTTCCCAGTAGAAAACCTGCTGGGTTAGATTTAGAAAAAAATATGTTTTGGGGTTAAATTGTTATGGCTGAGTTTTGGTTTCCTTGTTGCCGCAGCAATGCAATTCAAATCATGCTCTATGTTAAAATAGCAGCACTGATGCCCAGATTTGACATATTTGACAACATAGGAAAACACAACAAAAGTTAGAATATATTTTTAATTTGGATTTTTTTGAATTCCATGAATTAGACATTTTAAAATTCAAGTGGCAAATAACAATGAGTCTCCTCTGTATTTTGATCTGTAAGATCAACACCCTACAGTATTAGTTTGATAGTTGGGGTTCTCTCTCTATCCTGTGTGCGCAAGCACTGGGCGACAGTGGGGAGGAAAAACTCCGTTGGCAGTAATCTATGAGATGGTAGATGTGCTTATTGACATATTATGTACTGTCTCCCTCAGTAGAAGCTGTTAAATGTTTGTCATTAGTTGTTGTTATGGATTAAACCGTGTTTTTTAATCTTGAAGCTTCAGTCACTCAAAGGTGGCTTTTATTTTTAATACAGGTCTCACTGTCTCTTTGTGTATACTTATACACAAATAACGCAAACCCCCCCCCTGAGGGCTGGCTTGAGCCTCGATCTTGACACCAGTAATTGACTTCCAGTGAAAGCTTTGGCTAATGTGATGTTCCTTGATATACAAATGCCATGTAACTCATCAGCTTCTCAGAATACTGAGAAATCTTAATTTAACACCAGTGCAATTACATTTATTTTTATAAAATGTGATTACAGTTTTAATATGGAGGTCCTGGAGTGACAAAATGAATAAACTAAATACGCCATTAAATAATAGTTTCATTAATTAATTAAAATTTGAATTAAATATCTCAATAATTAAAAGCCCATTCATTTTATTTAAAACATTTAATAAATTATTCAAATTTCATGTAATTAATGACACAATTAATTACACATTACTTATTTATTTCAAATTGTTATTAGTTATTGACACATTTAATTATTTAATGATGTATTTATTTAATTCATTTTGGCACTTCTGACCCTGCGGCTGTGGTCTTGAATTTATTTTATCTGTCACCCTCACCTGTCAAAGTCTAGATAATCAATTGCTATGGTTTGGAGGTTTGTCCATTTATATTAACAATGCTTGGTGCATGAACTCTACTACTTCTGAGAGTCACTGCTCACCTAATGTAGAATTTTAATGGTCAAATGCAGACCTTATCTCCCCAGAGAACTCACTTCCATCATACTCACTGCAGTGTATATCCCCCCTGATGCTAATGCTAGGCTAGCTATGAAAGACCTTTATGCAGCCATTAGCAAACACCAGACTAAACACCCCAAGGCTGCTTTTATTGTTGCTGGCGATTTTAACCACTCCAACTTAAAGACAGTTCTCCCCAGATTCCACCAACATGTCTCCTGTCACACCAGAGGGAACAAGACTTTGGACCATGTTTATTCCAACTTGGCTGGAGCCTACAAAGTAAGACCCTTCCCCCATATTGGACAATCAGACAATCTCTCCCTGTTCCTCACACCTCAGTACTCGCCACTCATCCAACGTGTAAAACCTGCTGTGAGGACAATTAAAGTGTGGCCAGAGGGGACAGACACAGTGCTCTAGGACCGATTCAAAAATACAGACTGGAATCTGTTCATCTACACAGATTTGGACCAGTACGCCTCATCTGTACTGGACTACATCTCCATGACTGCAGACAGTGTCACCACACAGAAACAGATCACCATGTACCCCAACCAGAAGCCTTGGATGAACCGGGATGTTTGTCTCCTCCTGAAGGCCTGCAGTACCGCCTTCAGGCCAGGGGATGCACAGGCCTACAATACAGCCAGGGCTAAGCTAAAGAGGACCATCAAAAATGCCAAACACCACTACAAAAAGAAGGTAGAAGAACACTTCTCCAACTCCAAACCCCGACGTATGTGGCAAGGACTCCAGACCATCGCAGAATACAGGACCATCAAACCCTCTCCCGCATCCTCTGTCTCCTTCCTCAACGAGCTCAACAACTTTTATGCTCGTTTTGAGCGAGGGAACCCAACAACTGCAACTAAACCAGATGTGACTCCAGACCGCCAACCACTGACTCTCTCCCCCACGGATGTAGGAGCAGTGCTGAGCAGGATTAATGTCCACAAGGCTGCAGGTCCTGATGGCATCCCGTACTTCTGAAGTTCACATGGGAGTCCATACTTCCCGAGAACGCGAGAAAGCAGCCCGATCATTCTACAGGCAGTGTACTTGATGACATCCCCCCCCTTAATTTAACTGTAATTAATATTTTCAATGGAAATTACACATGATATAGTTGATTAATTTCCTTTTTAAGTATTTTAGGCACTCTGGCAAAATTTGCTTTTACATATTATCCGTTTCATAATTTCTAATAAGCTTCATACAGGTAAGCACAATCACTACATGACAGAATCACAAGCTTAATCTCTCGTAATAAAAATGGTATAGAGCTATGCTGCTTATTGAATAAAAACAAACAGGTTAGAATGATTTTATTTTTATTTTAGTAGACATACAAACCTACAATAGACTTGGGAAGAGAATTGAACATATTTAAAACATAACTTGATCATTTCTGGAGCAGCATTCAGGATCTCCACGTATTAACCTGCCGTGTCTACTGTGTCTAAAAATGTTGGCAGCAGACCGCATAAAGCCAAATAAATGAAGGTGTCACTTACAGACATTACACCCCAGTCATGCTGATAAGTCACTTGAGTTTTTTCAGCGAAAACGTGCTGAATATTGCCGACAATCGTCCCGCTTTGTGAAAGTTACTTCAGTAAACCAGCGTTAATAAAGTTATTCTTTGTTTTAAGTTGATCTATATTTCTTTCTTTTTAATTTTTGTTTTTTGTTTTCTTTAATGTTGATAAAGATACAATGCTATGCAGAGATGTACTTATAATAACAATTTTTGTAGTCAAATCTGTTTATAGTTTTCTTCTTTTTAAGCGGAGCGTAACAGAAAATAATTGTTTTAAAAAAGTAATTTATTTCAAACACAGAAAATTACAGGACAAAGATCTTGTACGCACCCCAATAAGCAATGTTAGCAGTTGACATTAAACAAAGATAAACGGTGAAATAAAATTATATGAATGATATGAAGTATTGGCCATAAAGAATTGCCATTTTTAGTGATACTCATGAAGGTTGGAATTGCTTAGTGGAGAAGAAAAGGGGGAGGGGGGCATAAATAAGATCAAATAAATTGTTTATCTACAGAGAGCAGTTTAGAAGAGGATTGTTAAGCACTAGGGGGCGATAAGACACTACAGAAAGATGTTGACCCTAAGGCAGGCTTCTACAGTTTTAATTGCTTTTGGGTTTTCTGATGATTGAACACATTGAATGTACTGTTTGAATTCATTTTTAAATGAAGAGCATCTGGTCAGTGTCATTTAAAAGTTTTTTCTCCACATGGAGAGGCAGAGCTGCATATGGTAATCAGAACTCTTCCTTTAAAGTAGAGATCTCTCAGGAGCCACTGGTTTAGTCTACTTTGAGTTTTCTGGATGATGGGTTCCAGATTTAAGGATGTTCTTCTTTGTTGATCCTTAGTAATTATTATTCCTAAGTGTCCTATTTCATTTTTAACTTATAACTTTTAACCCTAACCCTTGTATATTACAAATAGATGTACTTGAACATTCCTTAATAGCCTTAAGTTCATACTAGTTAATATTCAGATCTAAGCCAGAAGCTCTAGAAGACTAACCCAGAGCTGCAGAAATTTGGTTTTCGTTCTTCAGAAAAAGAGTAGTATCATCAGCCAGTTGAGTGACGATCAGATTTCTGTCCAGCAGAGAAATACTTTTACTGGATCTAATATGGTCTGCTAAGAGTTGGGCAACTAGTAAAAAGAAGTACAGAGAGACGAGGCATCCTTGTCTAATGCCTCTTGATCAAATCTAGGACAAGTTCCACCAGTTAGTTTCACTGAGCTATTACCGTTTCTGTATAGAGTCTCTATGGATGAACAAAAGTAACTTCCCAATCCAAATTTATGTAAGGATTGTGAAATGAACTGGTGTTCTGCGTGTCAAAGGCTTTATAAAAATTTAAGAAATAACATGAATCCATTGTCATCAAAAAGTAATATGGAATGTCTAGCAATAGTCTTTTATTGTTGGTTATCTTTTAGGCATAAAACCGGATTGTGTTTCATCTATGAGGGAGTTCAGGACCATTTTGAGCCTCTATTAGGGAATTAGGGGGCGCCAATTATCCAGAAGTAACAGAAAATGATTGAGAAGCACTGATTTCCAGTGACCGTATAAATGGGTTCCCGGTCACGTGTCCTTGACGTCATCACACCCGGAAGTGAGCGTGAAGGCTAAGCGGCCGCGGGTAAGATGGCACGGAGCGTACTATGTACAGGCCTCGGTGTGCTTCAGCTCGGCAGGAAAGCCACGCTGTTGTCCGGCGCTCGTTTCTACTCGCAGAGCGAAGCGGAGCCGCTGACACTGAAGCAGCAAAGCGACGGAATAAGGTGCAGCTAGTTACCGTATCCGGTCCCTTATACAGATACACAACAGTTGGGGAGCAAGTAAGACTTTGACCACAGCAGCGTCTTGCAGTGAGCCGTACAGTGCTTCAGTGCGTGTGTCAGACCAACACGTACAGAGTACACTGATGAATATTACGCCAGTGAAAAGTCTGCTGTTCTGAATTTGAACCAATGGGGAACATGTTTTCAGATGATTGATTTAACTTAAAAGGCACAAAAGCTCGAAATCTCCATTTCATGAGCAATGCCGTGAACATTACACTGTAATGTCCAGAACATTTTTTTTTCTATTTTTCTCCTGTTTTTACCCACTCTGATGTCAACATAAAATACAGATTTTAAATGATGTTTTCATGTATTACTGAAAAGAAGTTCTCCAAACGTACCTGGCCCTATGTGAAAAGGTCTCAGCTGTTTCTTTATATCATGGTCATCAGGCTCTATTTAAGTGATTTCTCCATTCAGCAGGTCTGCTGGTATTCAGACCTTTATCAAATATTAGAATTTATTAGATTATCTGAAACATTTAAGTGTGACAAATATTCAAAACCTAAGAAATCAGGAAGGGGGCAAATACGTTTTTACAGCGCTCTTCATCATCACCCTCATCCAAATCAAAGATGGGAAATAAAAGAAAGTAAGAAAAGGTGGCAGACGCCTATATTACAGAATCATTTTAAAGATGATTTCTGTGACCTTGGTGAAATTTGTTCTGAAATATGCTAAAAAAAATATGAAAAATCTTTTTTTTTCTTCTCGTCTTTAGGAGAATAATACTGAACAACCCCAAGAAGAGGAATGCTTTGTCTCTGTCCATGCTCGAGTCTCTGCGAGAGAGCATCTTAGCTGATGTTGACAGCGAGGATCTCAGAGTTATCATCCTATCAGGTTAGTGTTTGTCCATTACATGTGTGACGGAGAGAGAGACAAATGCCAGTCTGACCTTGTTATGCGTGTTTCAGCCAAAGGTCCAGTGTTTTCCTCTGGACACGACCTGAAGGAGCTGACGTCTGCTCAGGGTCGAGAATATCACACAAAGGTGTTTCACACCTGCTCAGAGGTCAGTTTGTGTTTCTCTGTCTTCGCGTCATGTCGTTCACTGAGATATTTATTGATCATTTTATGAATTCAAATGTAAAGAATTAGGGTATATGCATATTAAAACAACTAAAAAAAAAAAAAAAAAGATTTTTTTAAAAAAAAAAAAAAAAAAAAAAAAAAAAAAAAAAAAAAAAAAAAATCACACTTACACTTGTTGAGAAGGTTCTCACAATGCAGCAGACCTTGAGGCAGACAATCATCATCTGATCAGTAATCAGTCTACTCTTGCAGTACAGCTAATTGCTGGTGCTGCTGCTAAATGATAATCTTGCTGCTAACTGCTATTGATTGGCCATTAACCACAGTTGCAACTGGAGCAGAAAATGCTGAAAAATCCAATGCCATTTGATTTACGCTGATTGAGACATGACCTTGCTTCTTTACGGTGGGAAATTGAACACATTTTAACGTATCTGTCATCAGTCAGCCCCATCTCATGAAAATTATGCTTCCATACAGCTAAAGCTCATTCTCAATACATTCATTTGTGATGTGTCAGTCACATATACTTTAGTAATATATCTTTGCCATTTATAGCTTTGCTTTCCGTTCCATTTTAGGCAACCAATAATAGAAACGATGGTAGAAGATTGAGAAAATGGACTGGACTGGACTGGAGAGGAGAGGAGAGAAGATAAGTATTTATTGTCATTGCACAGTCATACATAGTACAATAGTACAATGAAATTGGAAAACTGTCCCACGTCGGCACTACATACGACACGACACGACACAGTAACTTAACTTAGTAATAAAAATGAAGAATAAGGGTATGCGTATTGCACACTGTTATTATTGCACATTAATTTTTATATTGCACCTTGTTTTTTATAAATATAAATATTATTTTTGTTGTTCCTCCCCCCCCCACAAAAAAAGTCCAGGGAGGTAGCCAATCAGGTCAGCTGTTAGCATTGATTAGGGCTATTGCCCTGTTGTAAAAGCTGTCCTTGAGTCTATTTGTCCGGGACCTCAGCAGCCTGAATCTCCTTCCAGACAGCAACAGCTTAAACACCTGGTTTCCTGGGTGTGTACAGTCCCGTAGGATGCTGCGTGCCCTCTTGAGACAGCCAGTGCTGTCCAGGTCCTTCAGGGAGGGAAGAGGATGTACAATGATTTTTTGGGCCATATTAATGACCCTCTGAAGTGTCTTTCTGTGTGCCGTGGTCCAGCTGGAGAACCACACAGATGCAGTATGTCAGCACACTTTCAATGGAGCAGCAGTAGAAGACGGTCAGCAGCTCCTTCTTCAGGTCCATTTTTCTGAGGATTCTCAGAAAATGGAGACGCTGTTGGGCCTTCTTTAAAACCACACAGGTGTTTGAGCTCCATTGGAGGTCTGTGTCTATGTGCGCACCCAGGAACTTGAGACTGGAGACCCTTTCCACGCTCTCCCCGTTGATGCTAACAGGCTGCAGCTCAGACTTCCTCCTTCTGAAGTCGACTACCAGTTCTTTTGTCTTGGTGGTATTGAGGTCCAGGTTGTTGTCTACACACCAATCCGACAGCCTCTGAACCTCAGCTCTGTACGCCGTCTCGTCTCCCCCAGAGATGAGCCCCACCACGGTGGTATCATCTGCAAACTTAATGACTGTGTTGTCTGGGTGGGAACTAACACAGTCATGTGTGTACAGCCTTGTGGAGAGCCGGTGCTAAGGCTGAGGGCTGAGGAAAAATGAGGCCCCACTCTAACTCTCTGTACACGGTCTGAGAGGAAGTCTCTGATCCAGTAGCAGGTGGTAGAAGGAAGTCCGATATCCAGCAGTTTAACTTTAATTTGGTTAATGTTTCAAAATGGTCTAACCCAAAACAAGAAAGGTCTTTTACTAAACAAAAGTAGATATGGTACTTTAACCTAACCAAAGAGTGAGTAAAAATGAAAAAAATAACAAAACACACCAAAGCTGTAGTGCCTGTATTGTGCTGTTAGGGATTTTTCCCTATACTTTAGATCTGTTATATAGCTTTCATTGTTTGAATGTTACTAGGTTTAAAAAAAAAAAAAAACAATTTGTTAAACTCCAACTCAAATGTACATATTCTAATCTACAGAAAATGTTACTGTGTAACTGCCTGAAGTGCATCTTTTGTAGCCAAAGCTTTTCCTTTCTTTGTTATATTTGTCACACTATAAAACACTGGCATAATGCTTGGCTGGCAGCTGGTTTAGTATGTTCTCAAACAAAGATTTAGTAGTTGCATCAACTAATCCCATATACAACCACCTGCTTCACGGTCTATCATTATTTTCTTGGAGGAGCAGCTTCTTCTCCCACTGACTCTAAAATGACTCAGTTATGAGTAAAGCACACCTGCTGTTGATGGCAAAATTGAACTGAAGAGTAATCATGCACTCCTGGCATTTCAGGAAATGGCAATCCAGTGGTTTGCCTTTTTTAGATACCAAAGTAACCAAAGTGTATGGTGACACTTTCCAACATTCGCAAAAGTATTTCAATAGTAATGTGCATACACTATATGGATAAAAAGTATTAGCCACACCTCTCAATCAGTGAATTCAGGTATTTTCAGTTCCTTTACCACAAGTGTGTAAAATCAAGCATCTTGCCATGAAGTCGGCCTTAACAAACATTTGGTATTACATGGTATTGCTGCAAAATGGAAGCATTTAGGAACCACAGCAATTCAGATGAAAAGTGCAAGACTATGTAAAGTTAAAAAACAGGGTTTACGTGGATGCGTGTAGTGTGTGGATGTTGCCAACACTCTGCTGACTCAATTATTTTAGAGCTCCAAACCTCTTTTAGCTTTAGCATCAGGGCAAAAAAGTGTGCAGTGGAAACTTCATGTTATTGTTTTCCATCACTGAGCAGCTCCTGTTGGTGTGGCGTGTAGGTGGCCCAGTGTTTTTGTTCATATCCCTTTAATGCATGAATTATGACAACCTCAATCCAGATTTTTTTCTTAAGTATTTTTATTTATCTTTAGGCATGAAAAAAATATTTGAACTTAATTTTTTTAAACATGTACTTTTCCAAGAGTTTGTTACATGTCCACTTAGGTGAACAACATACGTTTTGACTTATGAATTAGGTATGGAGTGACACATCAGTGTCCAATGTTAGTGGTTTATGTGCAAGTATACCATCAACACTGACACAAATACAAGAAAACAGCCTTTGAATAGCTGTCCACTGTAGTGACCACTATGCGTGAAAGGGATATAGTATATTTTTCTTTATTAGTTTTCAAACAACAAAACATAAACTAAATGATGATACTAATTCAGCAAATTAAGACTACCCAATATGCTTTACACTAATAAACTTCTGATTTTATAACAGCAATAATATCTGACCAAATCACTATTCAAAATGTGTGCAGAGTTATCCCTCAGAGACCAAGCCGGAAATGACAAAATATCTTTCTATTGTGGCTCAATCTTGATAGCGGTCGACAGCTTTGACAGGGTTATGCTACTCATGTATATGCTGGCTAACTTTTGTGAGCTCAACTGATCAATCAAAGCAGACTGGACTTTTGGGAAAGATGAGATTAAAAAGTCAGGAGCTGAAAGTAAGCATTTCAGACAGAGGTTAGAATAGGGTGCTACAACAAAATACAGAATGCGGAAAAAAATAAGTGCTTCAAAACTGTTTAAAGCAACTTTCATCCTATCATACCTAACTCTTATGGTTGAATAAAAAGGGGAATTACTGTACTAACATTTTTTTTTAATTTTTTTTTTTTAACATATATATTCTAAAATGCAGTTTTTTGACAATCAGGGAATTGTAAAGCAAATTATACTGATCTACCATGTTTATCATCTATGTTCAGCTTCTCACATATGAACATGTGTTGTCTTTCTCGGTTTCCAAACAATGCTAAGATTAATCTTCTGTTGTAATGTGAGTTAAGCTAATCTTTTGCATAGTCTAACATATAAAATATAAGACAAATAAAAGATGTAACCTACAGACACTAAATGTCCTTGTACTACAAAGAAGGATAGTGTGTTTATGTGTATCACTGTTGTACTAGGTGTTGTAGACTTAGAGGTGGACTTGGGGTGTTGGGGTACCAAAGGCCAGTTCTCCACAGACGATGTTTGGCCTTTGACTCAGAATTGTGAGGGCAAAAGTTAATGGTTCATTTTTTCTGTGTGACTTGTATTCTTACTACTCACAACTATGTGTCTATGTCAAGAGACAAAGATACTGAAAAGCAGAATGACTTTGTCTAAAAATATCCCCCTCCAGAAGAACTTATAATGCTTTCAACAGAAGATAACAATAAAACATTTACACATAGCAGGCAGAAGAGTTAAGATACATCTGAGTCTGTATAGCCAGAATGGAAAAGTGTGAGTTCCCAAATGACATGTGTGCATATAGAGTACATAGCGTTTCACATTAACAGAGCGCTGTGACTTATTCCACGAATAAACTCACTAAATAAAAAATAAATACAACCTGATCTATTTTCAATGACTACACCATTTCATCTTTTTATCTTTGAGCCCCTCCCCTCCCCCACAAGTGTTACCATGGAGATGACCAAATGCATATCATATGCATGCATGAGTTTGTGTGGCTGATGCGCTCAGGGCTGGGCAGCAGGCAGAGGGGAGGAGTGGGGGGAGTGGGGCACGACACAGAAATGTGTTCTACTTAAAATGCTAATTTTACATATTTAATGCCACAGAGCAATTTCTATTGGGAGATGAGTGGAGAAGCAGTGAAGCATAAGGAGAAGAGGGAGAGCACTTATAGCATACACTCAACTGTCCAACAGGAAGGGGTGGGTGGGTGAAAGCACAAATTCCCTTCTCTCCACTTAACTCATTTATTCATCTGTTTGTACCCTCTCCCGTCTTTATCTCACTCCTGCCCTCGTCTCTCTTTCTGCCTCTCAGCATCCCAGGCCTCCTTATATAATTGTTCTGAATGTGTTGAGACAGCGATTCACTGACAGAGGTCCAGACTGCTTCACTCCAGACATTCGACATCAACCAGACAGAATCTTTGACCTGTTACCAAAAACACCAGCACACAAGACACCATAGGGAAAACGCAATGGGCTACAACAGAGGGGACATTTGGCTTTACAATTTCAACAAATTAATGTTTGTGAAAGGTAAATTGTGAGGATGTTTTAGCAAAAATCAGGAAAAGAAAGATTAAACTTGTCACAAACTCTAAGGCTAAACATATAGCAGATATAGAGAGTCTGTATGACAGAACATAGAGATTTTTCTGGATGTGATCTGACTATTAGTTCAATGTCCAAGAGTTCTCTCCAGGTCGCCTTCTGATTGTGCTCCCTGACCCCAGCTAGCATGCAGCCATCACTGGTTTCATGGTTGATTACAGCTATTCCTGGATTACTCCTGTGTTGTTTTTGGGGCTAAAGGTAAAACCAGATTAACTCGACTTTGGATCTGTGAACTCAGCTGGAAGGCCAGAGGGCTGGTTCTCATGGAGAGAGCATGGACACACACATACATAGGCCAAGAGCGCATACACTTCAATAAACAGACAGACACATGTACACACAGGATTTATGTTTCCATTACCTCAGAGGACAATCAGTCAACAGAAATCGATTAAAGAATCGTCCTTCTTTAATCAAAACCTAATCTTGATAAACAAATATCTGCATGTGAATATTAAGGATTTGTAGGTAAGCAGCACAATTTTGAGGACTAGAAGTTTCCATTTGTATTGGCTAATTAAGTTTGAGCAGGCTTTGGATGTGGGCAGATAGTCTCCTTTTGTGCACCACACAGACTAACTGGTTTTCACAAAATGCAGTCTCAAAATGTCCAGTCTGAAAGTTCTTTCTTTTTTGTGTGTGTGTATTTGAAAATGTTGATAGTCACCGAACAGAATGGCTTTAACAAGTCAGCTGCTGTCTTGATATCCCACTATGTGGATAAAATTGTACCCATAGGCCCAAAGACTGAAGACTAATCAATTGGTTCCGATCAAGTCTTCGTCCACATAACTTTGGTGCATTTGTTTTTTAGTCCAAAAAAACAAAGACTGTAAAAATTATGCTCCCACACTATATATACAAGTAGACAACAGACATACACACACACACAAACACACAGAGACACCTACACACACACAAACACACAGAGACACCTACACACACACACACACACACACACACACACACACACACACACACAAAGTAAGTTAAGGAAAAATAATGGACACATGAAACCACCAAAATGATGGGAGGAGGAACAGAAAAGGAACAGCTCATGAGCCGAAGCAAACCACATCATTGGTCAAAGATTCAGCCAAATGCTGCAAAACAGATCAACTAAGAGAGCTTCACATTGCAAATCGATAATGAGGACAAGAATACTGAGAAAGCAACCCATGAGTTTCACAAGGCAATTTTCAGTGGGATATTTTCAATGACCAAGTCAGTCACCTGATCTCCGCCCAACAGAGAATGGATTTCACTTATAAAATATAAAACTAAATGAAGAAAGACCCACAAACAAGCGGCAACAAGAACTGGGTACATTAAAGGCCTCGGAGAGTATTTTGCAAGAGGACATGAGGTTGAGACATGAGACAACAGGCATTCATTGATTGTTTTTAATACTTAGAAATCCTTTGCAATCTTTACATGCCAAATTATGTTAATTTGTCCAGTTACCATGTGATAGGCTGGTGACCTGTCCAGGCTGTACCCCGCCTCTCGCCCTATGGTAGGGTAGGGCAGGCTCCAGCCCCTCCCTACCCTGCTAAGGATAAGCAAGCTTCTACTGAGCCTCTGAAAATGGGTGACTATGTATAAAAACCTGTAACTGAATTAACGCAGAAAGTCTACATTTCAAACATATCTTGATTAAAATGTATTTTGTTAGAGCCAAAATGACACTGCTTTTTGAAAACTTGGGAAAACACTCCACTTGCTACCAATTAAACTAATTTTTGGAGGTTTTAGGTGCACAGTGTTTGGCAGATGGTCATACTTGTTGGAAGGTTTGACATCATTATAATTAAATCAAAATAAATCATTATCTTTCCCATATATTGGACTTTTTTTGAGGCTAACTTTACTCATGTTTTGGAACTAGCTTATCCACAACCTACTGCTATACAGGGTTGATCCTACTGTAGCACTAGCTGTATGATTAGCATCTGTTATGTACCAGTCATACGTTGCCTCTGTTATTTCCTTTACTTTTCTGATTGAGACCACAACATCTCTATTTTATTATTATATTTTGTCAGGTTTTTTTTAAATTAAATATAATTATTTCTATGATACAGACAACCCTGAAAAAATTAACACATTTAACTTTTATGGATGTCTGCAGGTAATTTTGATATCAAGTTGTGACTTCCAGTTTTTCCCCTTTCTGCTTACCAATCATCAGGAAAGCTTGATGATTACACTATGTTTCATAAAGAGTTTTAGGTCCTCAGATCTGAAGCCTTCTGCATCACACTGACAGGTTACCTCTGCTGCGATGCTCAGTGGAGCCAGCGAGTCCTGGGTCTTTTCTGGTTGACAATGTCCATGGCTGGCTGCAGCTATTGACATTTCCTAATACTGACAGCAAAGCAGTCTGCAACTAGAGTCCTAAATTCATCGTCTGCATGTGTGTATTGCACATGCATGTGTGTGCATTTAACTCAGTCAACTGACTTTTAATTTCTAATCTCCATCTTTCTGTGGGAAGATGTGGAGTTATTTTAACCCCAAACCCCCACCACTTATATTGGAGCTAGGTTAGTAAAAGGGGTGGTCTGTCTGGGGTCTCAACTGGATCAAGTATGTGATCAAGTGCAACTAAAAAATACATTTATTGATACTTTTTTTTGGTGTCATTGCTGGACAGTGTATGATGGAGTAATAGTGCAACATTAAGAAAAAAAAGTTCAAGTTAAATTTTGAGATTAAACTTAAAATATTGTTTGAAAAAAAAATTCAAAATACTATTTTGAGAATAAAGTTGAAATGTGGAGATTAGAGTTTCAAGCCAAACAACTGCTACAGGTCTTATACCCTCTACAAAATGCCTTGTGTAGATGAGTTAGTAAAAACTGATCAGCTGTCCTATTGTGTATATGCATCCTCTTTATTGCACGAGGGCGAAACCATCGATGTTCTTTCATCTGCCCAATGCTAGCCATTTCATTTTGTACAAATCCGCTCCACTCTTCCAAGTTTGTGTTTTTTCCTTCTGATCCAATGCAGCTTTTTGTACCATCTTTTTAACATCCTTACAGTTATTGCCGCACTGTGTTTATGTGCTAAAAGAGAAATAATTTCCTTTGTAAGTAAAACTGTATCTGAAGTATGATTTCTACTTTTTCTTGAAATATTTTTTTGACTTTAATTATTTATTCTCAAAATGATCAATAATATATTGTTTTTCTTAATGTGGCTAATACTCCTTTATAGCAGGGCGAATGTAACCTACTCCCAAATAAAGTCTTAGTCTGGCATTATAGACATCCTCATCATTTCTGAGTGTACAAGATGGCCTTTTGGTCACAGAGGACTCATGTGAGTGTGCCATCTTGGCAGTCACAGATGTCATTAACCACTATTTTAGTCTAAGGACAGACAAATAACATAAGATAAAACTGACAGGTTAACCTTTTCAATTATCTCGTAGCCATGAGGAAAAACAATGTAGACTGCTAATACAATGTGGCATGGAGGCAATTGAAATATCATTGCTCTCATATCCTGGGGCCTACACACGCATACAGTGTAGCTCCATGAGATACAACACAAAAATGCTCAAACAAAACAGCTGGAATTCTATTCTGTGCATCTTTCCAAAGTTCAACTCGCCAGTGTCAGTGGGCTCTCTGTGTCATATGCCTCAATAAAACAATCACCCACATAACACGAAGAACACACACAGACACGCACAAATCTCTGTGAGTGGCCTGCTAGACACACAATTTCCCCAATCCTCCCACAGGCACCAGTCCAGCCCATGAGGTCATCGCCTGCCGAGACCCTGGATTATAACTCCAAAGGGACCCTTGGAAGCATGTGGTTATACGTTCTGACAGCCCAGCAGCCTGATTAAGCCCCCTGTTTGCTAATGCTAAGCTAATATTAGCTTTGTTGTCCGCCTAAAGGTGCATTTTTCAATAGCCAATGGGCAATGCAGTGGTAGGCTAAGCTAAATCTATGCTAATTTCACTGGGCACACCTATGTATTTTGTCATCCAAATGACTTAATGCAGTGTGAGGGATTCATCACTATGTAATGAGCTCAATGCACCAAGCTAACACTGGATCACTTTTGTCTAACACACGATTAAGGAAGGTCATATGCAGAGGATTTGGCTACAACTAGTTTGAAGTCTCAAGGGAACAAATCAGGAAAAACTTAAGTGGAATGTTACAAGCATAATACCGTTAGCTGCATTCAGTATAATACTGCTTAATCAACTGAATAAGCTGAACTGTATAGCACCTGTTTCATAGCATAAATATGTAACCTTAAATTCAGTAAACAAGATAATAACAGCAACTGTCAGAAAATTATTGTTTTTACTATAGTCTGGTTCTAATTAAAGCCCATATGTTTGATTTGACAACTGACCTACATGAGGAGACAATCATAGAAGGAGTTGTTTTATTTGCACAATTGTTTTTCAGTGAAAATCTAGAGGTGCGCTACATTAAGCCCTTTTGATATCAGATTCCTAAACATTCCATGGTAGAAGTTTTTTGTGGTTTTTCCATAAAAAGAACTTTGCTGACTTCATCTAACATGTGAATTAATTGTGTGATGGCATGTCTTCCAAGTACAGCTGAATCAATATATGCCATTAAAACTTCTATAAAAGAAAAAAAATTGTATTTTCATCTTTACAAAAAAAAATCCTATCAATTAAGATTTTCTCTGTCTGCTTTCAAAGAATCCTGCCCTCAAGTAACATAATCCATCAGCGCTTCAAGTACTGGTTTTAACATCAATTAAAATCCCAGCACCACTTGCTGAGCTGCACTGTGCACTGTCACATCGTGTTGTGTGATCCCGCCGGGTGATGATCTGTGACAAAAAGCTCCATTGTGTTTGGCTGCACCACACAGATACAGAAAAAAATACTCTCTTCCTAATCTTGTATATGCAACTTTCAAACATGTGTCATGTTACAATAAATGCGCTTGTCTACAATTAGACTTAAACTGAATATTCACACATGCCTGCACAAGCAAACACCACTACCAGATAATAAGAGCTGGCTGCGAAAACAAATAGAAAGTGTCACTGAATACAATGAGAAAGAGACACGCTTGTGTGAGAGAAATCACCCATTATCATCTCCATCCATACGAGTTCTCCGCTTCATTCTCCCTGTCCTAACACATTGCCCAGTAAACAGGCTGAGGCCAACGGCTCAACTCAATGCCACCACGTGTTATCCCACAGGGCCTACTTTTTCCTCCATGAGTGTAATCAGCTCAGACAAACCAAATATCTGTGGAGAGTTTACACCACTTTGACTCATGGGTTGATTTCTAACTATGCAACAAATTACAGTTACTTTCAAACAGCCATGTGATACCAAAGGGAATTTATTGCAATAATAAATGAAGCTGGAAAAAGGCAAAAAAACCAAAAAAAGAGATTTGTTTGTCTTTGTTGTAACAACATTTCTTGGCAATACATTTCGGCAATAAATTGTTGGAAAGCCTTAAATGGTGACCTATTTGTAAGGGAAATACATTTGTGGGTTAAGCAGCAGAGTTCAGTATGTGGGTTGCACCTATGAAAAATTTACCAAATCTTATCTGCCAATCCCAAACACCTTATTATGTGATCAACACAACACTGGTTGAAGAATGGAATGCCATCCCACAGCAGTGTGTGACCAAGCTGGTGACCGGCATGAGGAGGAGGTGCCAGGCTGTTGTGACAGTGTATGTTTCTTCAAAATACAATTTCATGTTTTTTGAATGAATAAAATGTTAAATTGCGACTATGTCTTGTTTTTTTAGACTTCAATAATCTAATTCAGTAAACAACAACAAAGAAAACTCAATAGCAGAATAAGCCATTTGGGATTGGCATTGAAGATTTGGCAAGTTGTTAGTTGGCACAACTCATGTACTCAACCGTGCTGCTCAACCCACAAATGCAAACTCCACCTCCTCTCAAAGGGGAAATAAAAAGGCTGTCCAAGGGTATAAGAATTATTGACAATAAAGCAAAAAGAAATAATTGACCAAACACAAATTTCCTTTGTTTTTCTGCTAAGTTTATTTGTGTGTTCATATATCCTGAACTCTTAAATGAGGACAGCATTGGAGATGTTATTTTTGGGATTCTACCTACACAAATGAACTCTGGGTGGACAAAGCATATTAGACATTTGGCTTGTTAGAGGAAATGGTCACTGAAAATCAGTGTGAGGTTGTTCTAAACGATGTCCTGATGGGAGTGGTATCTTGCAGGATGATGCTGTCCCCTATCCATAGGGAATGAGGGTTTACTGAATGGTTTCATTAGTATCAAAATTGTTTCAATTGCATGCTATAACTGTACACTTATCAAATCCCAACCCTAATGAGCACCTTCAGGAGATTTTGAACCAATGCATGATGGTGCAGACACTAAATGAGTGACTATGCTTTGGAAAAACTATTTTAAAAAGTTTGGAAGACCTCCAGAGACTTGAAGGATCCCGAGGAACACTGTGGTCCAAGACTTTGCTAAACCAATTTCTATTTTTTTTTTTTCTTAATTTCATTTGTCATCCGTCTAGATCTTCAAACATACTTCTAGAGGATCTATAACAGGTAATGTTGAAAGTGTAAAGGTTTAAAGCTGATTTGACAAACTGTACACTGGATAAGCCCAGCTGCATCTTTTATTTTTATTTGTCTAACTCATTTTCTTTTTGATACATTTTAAATAGTGTAGTAGCATAGTGTAGTGGTAGACAGTGTCATACCATATCATCTCATTTCATCTAATCATAGCACTACATAGGGTTATTCTAAGTGTAATAAAGCTAATTTAAACATAGGAAATAGGTTGGAATCATCACCACCACCAGGGCTATTTGTGTGCTCAGTGATGCTGACTATGTGCGTTCAGTGGTGCGTTCACATACTCTTGCATGACAGCTAAAGTAGCTCCGTCTAACGGCACTGATGTTTCCTGCCATTTGCCTTTAGGGCTTTTCCTATTTCTCTGCCTCTTTCTAGCTGACTTTTAAAGTGTTTTTCTGTTTCGTTCTCCCCAAGGAAATATGATCAACAAAGCCCAGCTTTAGAGAGAGCAAGGCCAATGATCTTAGTGTCTGTTTAGTGCGTTATCATGGCCCTGCCAAAGGCTTTGGCCAGTTTACATGTCATTCAGTAAAAGTCAGGTTGAATTGAGAGTAAGTGAGGCAGAAGTTTAAACCATTGTAGCCTGAGTTCCTTTTATGAAATAAGGCAAAAAAGCTGCATATCAGAATATTAAACTATTTATTTATTTATTTATTCAGTCAAGTGAAAAAGAAAGTACACCCTCTTTCAAATCGAAATTCTAATTTATCAGGACATTCACAAGTGGAAAACCAATCAAGACAGCTGCCAATCTTACCAGGAGTGGACATCCCAGCATATACATCCCAAGGTCAGACTGTGCAGTGCTCAGAGAAATCTCCCAAAAGCTACATCTCAAATTTTATAGGCCTCGGTTTGTGTGTTAAATATTCAAATCCATGACAACACAATTAGAAAATCTCAGAGAAAGTATGGTTTGTTGAAAGCTTTGCCAGAAGAAAGCCTATTCTCTCTAAAAAGAGCATTGCAGAATAGCATACATTTATGAAGTTGCATATGTACACACCACAACACTTCTGGTACAATGTCCTTTGGATGGACAAGATCAAGTGAAGATGTTTAGCTACAATGCCGAGCAGAAACAAGGTGTTGCAGTGGTTCAGTCAAAGTTCAGGCTTTAATCTGACTGAATAAATGCCTGCAAACCTCAACAAGCTAAAGCAACATTATAAATGACAGTGGAACAGAATTCCTCTACAATGATATTAGAGACAAATAAAGCTACAACAGTTCTATTTCAAGTCATTGCAACTAAATGTGTTTCTTTGAATAATGGGGGCACTTAGTTTTTCAAACAGTGCTTTTGTGCTGGCATAGGTTTTATTAAATAAATAATAATTCAGTGTAATATGTGTTTACACTAATGTATTTAAATAATATCACATATGTATTATTTAAATACATCTGTGGTTGGATTTAAATAATCTTAGAAACTTGGCGAGGACCAGATTAGGGTCTTTACCAGGTTCTAACGATTTTGTTAAAGACTGTTGGTTGTATTAAATCAAATGTTTTTTCTATGAATTTCTTCTTTCCCAGTAAACACGCTTGGGTTTACTATTTACAGCAATGTATAATAATGGCAAAAAATACCGCATGGGCTACATCTCAACATTGCATAAGGAATAAATGGGACAACCACTTGAGCAGAGGAAGGAAAGGAACACCAGAAGCCTCGGGTTAACAGCCACTTAATTCCACTGCATTTTACTTCACTACTTCCCACAAAACCAAAAACTAAAGGTTACAGAAAAGATGAAAGAGGAAAAAAAAACTGTTTTACCTGAATGGTGCAAAGGCCAGTTCTCAGCACTCCCTGAAAGGAGAGATACAAAAGATGTCTCTGTACACTGAACAGTCTGAAATGTTTAGTTCAAGTACTGACACTAATTTTGAATGACATTTCAACTTTAGCATTTGACTTCATCGCCCCGATTTAACATCAGACAGTGAATCAGACATATTTTAAAATATCTCAAGTGAATCTTTTGACTGATCATCCATGAGGACATTTTAGACACTGTAAGAACTCCACAATAAATAATCCCATTAGCCAGATGAATGGTCAGACAATTTTACCTCCATAAACTCTCAAATGCACAAAAAAAATCACCTTGATTTTCAATGCAATGAAGTGAAAAATCATTGCATTGGCCTTTTTTTTCTCCTCATTAGCTTTGCTCACTTCTACCCTGAATCATGATGAGTAACACTAAAAATGCAGCTTTCCATAGGGTTGCATCTTCCGCTTTTATATTTGTCTCTTTGTCCGCATAGCTTTAGGGCATTTTCCTGACAGAGAAACAGCTAGGGTAAGAATAGTTTTGGAAAATTCTGTGTTCACATCTGTCTTATCTTCTGCCCAGCATCCTATGGTAATGGTAAGTGTAATGGTATGTGCTGTTCCTGAACACTTCAGAGCAGGGCATTGTATTTAGTTCATGGCCTGGTTTAGTAAACCTTCTAATTTGTTAAAGTCCTGCAAATCAACATTCTTTTACATCAGCAATGGATCAGATGACCTCTTGTAGTGTGAAAGTTATCACTCAGGAATTAAACGGCAGAGAATTCAGAGAATTACCACCCTGCTCTGAAGTTTCACTTTTTACTGTAAGCCACTTTCAGCTCTGATTAACAAACTTGCACTACCTATCCAGCACCAAAAAGCAGATTAATGTAATTAGTAATTCCCAACCCCCACCCTCACAGAGGCAAAACAGTGAAATTTCAGCTGAATTTCATTCTGGGCTGGAAGATGAAGTCGAAGGAGACTTGGCCACAGCTAGAGACCTGGCTCTCATCACCAATGATAATAATATCACTGGAATCACTTCTAACTAAAAGTTTGAGTATCTTCAATTTTACAGCATGAAAATCCAGTCATCACAGCAAATATTTATCTATTTCACAGTATAAAGTCAGACATAAGCACACTGGCTTTTTCCTCACATCATAAATTCCTGATTGTGCATGCTATCTGTCTGTGAGAAGTTGCCGACAGAAGTTGCCCTAGGAAATCGACATAATCACAAACAAATGGTGCATAGCTGTGTCAAGTTTCACACGTATTGTTGCTGCTTACGGCTACACAGCCCCAACCTCTGACCCCTCAGAAACAAGACACTGGTTGTTATGGTATAATTCTACAGCAAAAGCATTATAGGAAAACGAAAAGCAGATACCGTCTCTTAACAAATCATGAGCAATGAAAGCAAAGTTTATGAGGAACACGCGAGCTTCTCAATTTACTAAATGACTGCATAATACTGGAATTGTGACAACCATGCACTGAAATTTTTATCTTGTCATATTAATGGTTTGAAATCACAAGGAAGTTTAAAATATAATCTCTACTCCCAAAAGCAAGACAGATTTAATGAGAGTGGTTTGAGAAAGCAGATGACGGGGGAAGCCCAGAAACCTTTTTTTTTTTTTTTTTTAAATTCCATCCTTTTAGCTTTTCCCTTTTATAGCTGTGTTCATAACAGTGAACTAAATCACAACATATAAAGAGAAGAATGAGGGGTAAACAAACTGACTAGTACTGAAACTGCCACTTGTTCAGAGAGCGTAAGCTGGCAAATTAGTTTTGGGGTCAGACCCTGACTCTGTTCTATTGTCTGCCACAACACCAGCTCGTCATGCTTCTGTGGAAAAAATCAAATAAAATAATAGCAGTCCAACAGGAAAGATCAGTTGATGTTTTAGTAAATCCGTGTGACGGGCATTGTTGAGGTCACAGATGGGTAGCCATGAGAGTGTTTTGTAAAGGAAGTGACTCAGAGAAATCTCTAAATGAGTGCTGCTCAAACAAGGTCTTGGTTGTCACACAAAACAGGTTTCGACTTGAGGGAGAAAACAGACACATTAATAGGATGTTTCAGTTAATACCACTACAGCATTTTCCTTTCACTGCAAGACATGGATAAGTCCTGCCATGTAATTTTTATGGCACCAGGTGATACAGTAATCTTGAATAGAATGGAAAATGACAGTCACAGCAACAGCAAATGCTGTGAGCATATTTATGCATTACACTTAGATTCAACAAAGAATTAATCACTTACTAACACTTCCTATTACATCATTGCTGTTTTTTGTAAACTGAGGAGTTGCCAGTTCAAGTCTGAACTATTTTTTCAAAGTTTGTAATAATTTATGCAGCTTTTAATTCAAGCTACTCTTTCCAGCGTCCACTCTCACTCACAATGAAGCATGCATACACCTCTTTCAGTTACTCGTGCACCCTGTAACCT